>BPLQ01010743.1:0-257701 GCA_021605075.1 Caerostris darwini | reverse complement strand
AATAATCTACATAGCGCAAAAGAAAAAAAAAATAAATTAATTAAACAATAATTTTTGTTAATAAAATGTTAACTTGTAACCTCGGAAATAATTAAGTTATTGTTAACTTTATAATGGATTTAATATGATTTTAAATGGCTTATAATTGCAAAAATTTGAGAACCACTGGTCACATAATATAAACATTTTTCAAAATTGCTATTGTAGACCCAACATCAACGTAGAGAGCTACTGACTTCTGTTTATGAATTCTTTCAAGATTGGTATAGATTGTTTTGTAATCTCATTGGTAATTAATCTATTCTCCAAAAAAATTTTTAAATATCTATTTTTATTTGTAGTTTTGATAAATTTTATCAAAGATAAATTAAATATCATCTGATAAAGGGCGTAGCCATTTACTAACTAAATCAACGACACGCATCATGATCATAATCAAATTTTCAAGACTACCCACAGGGTAAAAAGTACCACCAGCTTATAAATGGATTTCAGAATATTGTATGGCTTTCGAAGACAGCTTTCAGAAGGGGGACGAATCTGATGCTGCCCTGCCCATTTTAGGAAAGAATTGAGTGAATAAAAAAAAAAAGGAATTACTTGCAACTGAATAATTAAATAAAATAATTTCATTGATTTTCTTCATTGTTCCACTCTGTATTGTGAAAATGAAATTAGAACATTTAATATTTTTTCGTCAAACTCAGTTTGAATTTCGTTTTAACGAAAAATCAAACATTCCCTAAGTTAAAATTTAATTAAAGCCTTAAATTTTCTATTGACAAAAATAAAAAGAATTCTCGTCTTCAATTCCGTATAGTTAATCCAATGATATCTATGTTCGATTAAATCATTTGTCAGTTGCACAAAATTAAAGAATAAATTTTGTATTTTTGATTTAAATATTATTTAAGACAAAATTAGTTTTATCGTAAGGAAAATCAGTCTAGATAGTAAATGTGACGATACAATGCTATAAATAATTTAGGTTGTAACTTCCTTTTTTTTTCATGAAAGAATTGTTCTCAAGTTCATATTTCAATGGTTGGTACTGAAAATTACCCTTATTATTTATTTAATTATTATTAGTATTTTTTAACGCAGCACATACTAAATAAAGATTGTAAAAATTAAATTAAAGACTATGAATAGATTGTAATATTAAAATAAATCAAAAAACCGAAATCTTTAGACAAATTCCAATGATGTTTATTAAAAATTTGTAAATATAAACATTGCCTAAAAACAAAATTCATAATTTTATTACCAATTATAGTATCCAATTTTGTCACACAAATGCAATAAAATTATTGATATACAAACAAGTTATACATAATGCCTCATTCATTACAGAATCCTAACAGAATGGGCGGCCTGATGGCCAGTTGGCTAGCGCTCTGCCTTGGATACCACAGGTTTCAGGTTAAAATTCTGGTGGTGGCGTGGATGTTTGTTAATGGTTCGGAATCCATGTTAAACTGCAGGTCCCTGTCTAATTACCCTAAAGTGTGCACAAAATGACCGTAGAGCAACAAATCAAACCAAAACTAACAGAATAGATTTTATTAACGGAATATTTGGACAGCAATATTATATCCTCTAGAAGGAAAGAACCAAATTACATATGTAGGGAGGAATTTTTAGATATCCGGCATTTTGTTCATATTGGAGAAAACGTTTAAAAGGCAGTAAGATTATAAATAAATGCAAAAATTCATAATTCTATACATAGCCTGCTCTTGTTTCCAATTTTCTATTATAGACCATAACACCAGATGAAAGGAATTATCGTTTTGCCATTTTAAATACTAAATTGTTTCGAAAATACAAAACAAAAAAAAAATTCAGCTTAGGTATATTTATTGGTTTTCCAATGAAGGATAAAATTCTATTGTTGAATATTCTCATTAGTTTAACATACCACAGTCAATCATTAAAATAAACTGGAAAATTTTATAATTACTTTTAGTTTCTTACTTTTATTAAAATAATAAAATATTGTACTTAATAGAATTTCCCTTAAGAAAAAAAACCCCCATCAAAATAGGAATGTATAGAAATCCATTATCATTTCAAGATTTCTCATTGTGATTAATGATAAAGTAAACAGTTCTTTAGAAAATTTACGTCTGTTTTATGTTTATTTTAAAAATCATTATTATATTTATATATGCACACTTATTTGCAAATGTATTTCTGTTGCTGATGACTTCAAATAAATACATTCATTTTTATTACAAAGTGTTAATTTTAATAAAGAGAAAATTCCCAAAGAATAACGTTAGAATTAAAATTAATAGCATTTTAACATTTGGTAAATAATCTATTTCAAGAGACAATGGTCGCTAGTCAAAGGCAATTAATTAGACAATTATCGAATTTGCACAGCTAAATTGATTATCAAGTAATTTTATTTCTTTTCCATTAAAGTATCTTTGACGATATGCTATACTGGTAGTTAAAGTGTCACAACAGCATGGACACAATTAAATTATATGCCTGAAAAATTGCTAATTGGAAATATGCACTGCAATTTTGTTAACATTTTTGGAACGACGTATAGAAAAATTGATCTGCAGCTTTGTACTCCTACATGTCGGTTCACTTGAGTAGTGCTGAAGTTAAAGTAACAAATAAAAGATTTAATCTTTACCCAGAAAAAAGATGTACAGAAATTGGTAAAAATTTATTATTAATTCTATTAATTATCGTTGGATTATTAAATAAATAGGGTACACAGTTTTCACAATAAAATTAAATATTATTGTAGTATATACGTATTTGTCTAAATTAACTATTTAAATAAAGAAATGAAATAAAAAATAATTATTAATACATATTAAATTATTTAATATATAATTTAAATATTATTCCTAATTATTAGTTTTAAACAGTTAATTAGTATATATCAAATCAAAATTGACCTTTTTTACACATTTTCTTGACTCCGTATAAATAATAAAAAATACTTATTTTAGAGTATTAAAAAAAAATAAAAAAATGAAAAAATAATAAGTGAAATTTAGATATGTTTTATAATTAAGTGTTACTTTTATGAAATTGTTAAAATTTTTTTTTTACAAAACATATATTTTTAATTAATATAAAATATGTAAGCAAAAATAAAGAATTTTATGCACTTATCCTTCGTTTTCGTCAAGATAACTTTTGAAACAAACAATGTGAAATTTAAATTATAATATCGAATAAAATCATAATATATTAATTCTGAAAACCTAAAAATTTAAAGCTGTCATTTTATTTTTAACAAAAAATAAATAAAAGAAACACTTAAAATTTTAATTTTTATGTAATTATTTATTATTATACATTGGTTCTATTAATATAGCTGAGAAACACAAAATAAAAGTAGCTAGATAAAAAAAAAATGTAGGAGAACATGAAATATCAACATTTTTAAGTTGGTATACATTAAATGACTACATTTCTATAAGGGTGTACATTATGTGATTATATTTTTATAAAGGTGTACATTAAACGTCTATATTTTTATAGGGATGTACATTAAAACACACACATTGACTGGCAGTAGTAAATAAAAATTATAGTTTATAGCTCATAGATAGTCACAGTTGTACTTTATAAAATGCGATATATAAATTACGACTATCAATTTACAAATAATTAACTTGTAATTGTATTACAAAGGGACCCTTTTTATAAAATAAAAAGATAATAACTGACCGACACAATGACTGGAGGTAGAAAATAGAAATTATAGCTAAATTATACACAGACATATTGTACTTTATAAAATGTAATATATAACTTACGATTATTAATTTACTAATAATTAACTAATAATTTTATTATAATGGGGCGCTTTTTATGAAATGAAAAGACAATAATTGACTAGCAGTGAAGAATGGAAATTATAGTTTATATCTCATAGACGTAGACTTAGTTGTACTTTATAAAATATTATAAATCAATTCAACATACACAATTATTAATTTACAAATAATTTAGTAACAATTTTTTTTTTATAACGGAGCAGTTTTTATGAAATGAAAAGAAAATAATTCAAGGAATAATCTTAAAGAACGCTTAACAATAATTTGCTGAATGAAATAGTCTATTAAAAATAAATTTATTTTTTAAATTATCGTATAACATATTTCTGCAAATGCATATAAAAATAATACCCGATTCTTGCAGCCACAAACCACAGAACAAAGGATTTTGATGAAAAGGAGTATTTTCTATTTGAAAGATGATTTAAGATTTTTATGGAAGGTAATTAAAGAAATGCAAGAATTCAGCGTACTTCATTCTTGCATTTTTATGCTTCAAGACTATACATACATTTTTTTAAGTAAACTGAAAACCTAATCAACGAAAAGCAGTGCTTTTTGGAAAAAAAGATAAAAGAGTCTTGCCCAAGATAAATTTTTTCTTTCTTTTTTTTCATTTTCTTTTTATTTTGAGAAAAGGCAGATTCTCCTTATGCTTGTAACAAACAATATCATTAAAAACAACGAAAAAATTATGAAAATATGTTTCTAGTTAATTAAGCAAATGCCCGAATTGTGTAATTTATTATTTCCTTATCTGTAGTATTCTTTTTTTTTCTTTATCCAAGCTTGCGTCTAGAACTCCGGGTTATTTTGTCTTACATCATTTTTCCTTTCCCATGTATACGAAGAATTAAAGCTCCGCACAACAAAATAGGAATAATCAAAGTTCCATCTATTTTTTTTCTTTTTGTAATATTTATTAAAAACAACAATAGTAAAATCGTAGAAAGGGAAATTTTGTGAATTTCTGAAATTCTTTTCTATATTCATTAGTTTTCCTAAAGTTTGTTTTTATATTATTTTTTTTAATCAAAGAATATGTATAAACAAGATTTAATTTCATATTTTTAATGATTTGTTTTAAATTTTCGCAAGATTAATTCTCTGTTTTATCAGTATTCCACAAGTATACAATAATTGACAATAATTGACTAACCCATTGACTGGCAGTCGAAAATGGAAAATATAGTTTATAGCTCATAGATAGACACAGTGTTCTTTATAAAATGTAATATATTAACTACGATTATTAATTTACAAAAAACTAACTATTAATTTTAATATATAGGGGCACTTTTTATGAAATAAAAATATCATAATTGACTGCCAGTAGAAAAAAAAATTATAGATTATATCTCATTATTACATTTATTATTACATATATTACATTTTTTAAAGCGCAACTATGTCTGAGTCTTTGTTGTACTTTAAAAAATGTAATATATAAATTCGACATATCCGATTATTAATTTACAAATAATTAACTATTAATGTTATTATAAAGAACACATTTTATGATGTGAAAAGACAATAATTATAGGAATAATCTTAAAGAACGCAGAACAATAATTTCTGAATAAAATAGTCTTTTAAAAAGAAATTTATTTTTTAAATTACCTTATAACATATTTCTGCAAAGGTATATAAATGTAACACTCGGTTCTTTCAGCAACCAACCACAGAACAAAGCATTTTGCTGCAAAATGAGTGTTTTCGATATGAACGATGATTTAAGATTTTTATGGAAGGTAATTAAAGAAATGCAAGTATTCAGCGCGTACTTTATTCTTGCATTTTTATGCTCCAAGACTATACATATATTTTTTTAAGTAAACTGAAAACCTAATCAACGAAAAGCAGTGCTTTTTGGAAAAAAAGATAAAAGAGTCTTGCCTAAGATAAAAAGTTTTTTTTTTCTTTTTTTCATTTTATTTTTATTTTGAAAAAATGCAGATTCTCCTTATGCTTGTAACAAACAATATCATTAAAAACAACGAAAAAATTATGAAAATATGTTTCTAGTTAATTAAGCAACATGCCCGAATTGTGTGAATTATTATTTCCTTATCTGTAGTATTCTTTTTTTTTCTTTCTCCAAGCTTGCGTCTAGAACTCCGGGTTATTTTGTCTTACATCATTTTTCCTTTTCCATGTATACGAAGAATTAAAGCTGCGCACAACAAAATAGGAATAATCAAAGTTTCATCTATTTTTTTTCTTTTGGTAATATTTATTAAAAACAACAATAGTAAAATCGTAGAAAGGGAAATTTTGTTAATTTCTAAAAATTATTTTCTATATTCATTAGTTTTCATTCCAAGTTTGCTTTTGTATTATTTTTGATTAAAAGATATGTGTAAATAAGATTTAATTTCATATTTTTTTTTTGTATTTTTTTAATTTTCACAATAATAATTTGCTGTTTTATCAATATTCCGCAAATATATTTAAAAAATGAATTTCCCCTTCCGAAAGAAAACTTATTCAGAATGAATAATATCAATCAGTTGTATATGAATGAATGTTATTTAATGGATAGTCATTAAGAGTAAAATTTTATTGTTCTTTTGATAACGTATTTGATTAACAGTAAATCAGATTTTTTACATCTTAAATAAGCAATATCAAATTTAAAAAAATGAAAATTTTATCAAAAATTTAAAATTAAAATGTCTAACTGCAAAATTTCTATATTAGAATAATAATGTGTGTTGTTTCTTATCCTACTTGGTAAGCAGCAAAATCTATACCAAGTCCAAAACCCGTGTGGTCTCATGAAAGTAGGGAAAAGAGGGGGCAGCTTCTGTTGTGATGGAGCACCCGTAGATAGAAGTCTGACTTGGCTCCGTGACGCTGAAGAAGTATGATATGAATTCCGGGAGGAGTTTTAGGGGTTCCTACCCCACAACTGAGTGTCGTATAAGAGCATACCCAGGAAAACTAGTGCGCACCATCAGATAGTGCGACTAACGAGGCAAGAGGCTGACATCACAAGCGCCATCGAGTCTCCTATTTTTTGAAACAGTGTCTAAAACAAAGCCACAAGCATATTGAACTTCCGCCCTAATGCTCACCAGAGTCGCGCACTGACACTGAGCAACGAGTCGAGCATATAATAATGGACAAACTTAATATATAATGATAAACATTTTATTAAAAAAAATGAATATTTAAATTTTTTTCTGAAATTATATTTTAAAAAGTATCGTTGACAGAGTATATTTAAATTTTTTGTAATGATTTGAATGATTTGACATAACAATATATATAAATTATTTTTTGTATAAGTATATCACTTCTTTAATGTAATAAATTTAGAATTATATTTAATGAAATACTTGCATAATTTTTAAAATATATCATTGTTTGAAACTATATTATTCTTAAAAATATTCTTCTTCTTTTTGTTCTTTGGAATCCTCTAGTTCTGCTCATGTTTGCATCAAACGCCCACCAACGGAAATGAAGAAATTATGTCTTCCGGATGGACTATTAATGGTAATTGTTACGCATTTGCTTGCAGTATGGGAGAAAACCATGAAAAATTCCACTAGATGATGTTGTTTATGTTATATACTTAAATACACTGTCTTAATTTGCATCAAGTCTCATTGTTTTTAAAACAATAACTTAAACCAGTACCATCAATGGACTTGTAGTACCTAGTTTGGTTTGTCGCTCTACGGTCCTTTTTTTGCACACTCTAGGCTATTAGAAAGGGACTTACAGTTTAAAGAACCACTAACAAACATCCATGACACTTCCAGAATTTGAACCTAAAGCCTGAGCAATCAAAGGCCAGAGCGCTAGCCAATTGGCCATCAGGCTGCCTTGTAGTACCTGAGTCCTGCTAGAAACTGGAAGAACTCAGAGACTCAATAACACGGAAGGACTCCCACACTCATGAAGACGGAAGGAATCACACACTCAGACACTGAAGGGACTCATGCATTCTGACGCTGGAAAGACTTTAGACACTCCCTACACTCCTGAAGATATTATAAGGATTCAAGAAAAAAAATACATCTTTAACATTAGCAGTTATTGCATTTTTATCATTATTCTCAGAGCAATTTAAAATGAATTACATTTTCTTCGTAGCTTATCATTAAAGATTCAGAGTTTCACTTTTATTATAATTGTCACATCTGATCAGTATTATTATGATGGCTTTTATTTTAGAAGTTAAACGTAATAGATATTCTCTTGATAATTTTATAAGCATATCCTAATTATATACTGCATCCATTTAAAACGGTATATTTAGATATATTTCAATGAATGTATCAATAAATCAAGACTATTACCACCATGTCTTTTGTTTTCGAACTGTAGTGGAATATTTCTTGAATAATTCGTCAGATTAAATCAGCATAACAATTATTATATTCAAAGTATTGTTACATTCAATTCATTAATAATAATAATAAGATTTAGTAGCCATTTTCATTTGAAACTTCCTATTCAAGTCAGTGTTTGGCAATTATATTCATTTGAAATTTCACGTTATTACCTTTCAGTTGCTACTATCATCTGTCGTCAGTTTTATTCATTTAAACTTTTGTCCTAAAATGGCATCGGAACATTTGAGCTTGAATTCGTGTCAAATCCCCAAAATCCAAAGCAGGGTGCCACTGTGAAATATAATCGAAACCTTCCTATATCTGGAGGATGCCAACACCAGTATTCTAACCTGAAGCCTGTGGTATCAAAAGCCAGAGTTCTAGCCAATTGACCATCAGGCTGTAGAAACTGGAAGGACTCAGATACTAAAATATGCACTTTAACATTAGCAGTTAATGCATTTTTAACATTGTAATTAATTTACAGTAATTAATGTAAGTAATTTAAATGCAGTAATTAATTTTAAATTGCTCTCATAATAGAGAGCAATTTAAAAATTAATAACGTTGTCTTCGTAGCTTATCATTAAAGATTCATAGTTATATATTTTCGCTAATTGTAGCATCATGATCAATATTATTTCCATGGATTTCAGAATTTAAACGGAATATATATTCTCTAGAGTATTTTATAAGCTTATCATATTTACTTCATTAATTTAAAGCGGTATATTTACATATATTTTAATAAATGTATCATCAAATCAAGACTATTACCATCATGTCTTTTGTTTTCGAGAACTGTAGCAAATATTCCTTCCCTTGAATATTTCGTCAGATTAAATCCATTGAACAATTGTCATATTCAATTCATTAATAATAATAATAAGACTTAATAACCATATTCATTTGAAACTTCCTATTCATAATCTAAGAAACTTTAATCTAAGAATTTGGTAATTACATTCATTTGAAATTTCCCATTATTACCTTTCTGTTACTATCATCATCTGTCATCTATTTTATTCCTTTAAACTTTTGTCCTAAAATTGCATCGGAACATTTCACCACTTTGTTCTTGAATTCGTGTCAAATCTCCAAAATTCAAAGCACTGCTGAAGATAATCGAAACCCCTCCGAGATCTTGCAGGAATCGGAATACTAATGATAACACGAAGTTGCGGCTGATTCCGAATCTTAATCTTCAACGCAAATGAAGGTCTGGGGATTTCGCAGACTGCTAACAAGTTTGAGTTGACACTGCTTGTTTGGGATTAAGTGTAATCTGCTATCAGCAAGTCTTCTTTTTTGCAGGTTATGTGCTCTCAGAGCAATCAAGTGTTCTTAATCTTGTGTTTAGGAGAAACTGTTTAATGAGAACTAAGCAAATGTTGTCAAATACAAATACACCATGTATATATAGTTTGAAAAAATCTACAAGTGAAATAACACCACTTGAAATGGCTTTTAAGTTTTATATTAGGAATTTCCTTTATGTCTTTTTAAACACATTTGGAGGTCACAATATTTTCCAGCTATACTATTCAGTTTTTATTTCTAAAGTAAAACATTTTGTGGTCCAAATTGCCCTTTCATATATTTTTCACTGAAGTGTCACGGGTAGTACTTGGGTTTCAATTTTTAATTTTTGTCTGAGTTTAGACAACTTTAAAAAAATATCTAGAATGTTAAAATTTATCATGTGTTACAATTTATCAAGTGAACAATAAAAACTATAAGTTATGGATGTATCAAAAACTGCAGTATACGATATATATGATACCCAACATCAAGTACAAATATACCAGGCATATATATAATTAGAACGTCAATTCAGAAATATCAACAAAAAAATCGACAAATATTTTTGTTTATGCTACACATTTTTTATTACAGTCAGTAAATTTTGCCAATCATCCACAAAAGAAATGCAATTATGAAGTGTATATAAAATTACTGAAATATAGTGACAAATTTTAATTATAAATAAAAACGATAATTATGACTTTGTAAAAAACATCATTGTTTGTTCCTTGAAAAAAAATTTGTTCTAGCAATGATGTATTAATTTGGTGTTTTCTGTGGATTTTAATTTGATTTTATTTGATTCATATCATTTTATGTGGTTTTAGTAACATATAGAAATAATTTTGTTCCATTATTAACCTTTTCAGAGTCTGGTTTATATATCGCTATATATAAAACACGTTTATGGAATAAAAATACACTGTGCATACATGCAGCAATTTGATACGGCTTATTCTTTATTTAGTTTTACTAAAATGTTTTTATCTTCATATTCAATTGTCAGTTGCATTTTGGCGAAAACATCGATACTTTATTTTTAAGAAAAACAAATTATTTTAATCATATCATAGTGCAAGTTTTTATAACAGTATTTATAACACATTATCTTGTTTTTAAATCATTTGTGATATTTAGAATGGTTTTCTTAGCAGACTGACTCGATTTTGATTTCGTTTATATTGCAATATATTATACATACTACCTACACACTGTAGTTCATTTAACATATAATGAAACATATAGTTATTACTATACAATCAAAATCTATCATTCATTTTAAATGAATGCTATGCCATGTATTGTTCATACTTTTATAATATTTTAAATGTTGCATTTGTTACATAATGCCTTCGTAATCCATAAATTCGTAAAAAGGCTATGCACATTTAATAGAGTTTGTTAAATGTAATGTATTACTTTCAATAATCATTAAAATCACAGATAATTTGTATTCAAAATACATTTTTTTTCACACTCAGTTGGAAGATTATCTTTTCATTGAATAAATAATTTAATTAGTGAAAGTAAAATATCAGAAAACAGTTAAGAAGTACCAGAAGTACATCAGAAAACAGTTAGTTTATAATTACAATAGGTGTATATTTATTCTTATGTTATTTTAAGGCTAATATGGAAATCAATTTCTTTTGTGTATACAAAAAAAATTAATAAAAATGATTTTATCTCAAAACATTATTTTTGCTACATTATTTCGTATTTTTTCTCTCATAAAACGTGCTCTAATCGAAATTCTAGTCACCAAATTTTAATTCATTAATATAATTAATCAAGTATTTTTTTAAATAAAATAATTAAAAAAAAATTTAAGTCTTCTTGAAATATATTTTTCGACGTATTTCGAGATGACTCTAATAACAGAATATTATATGTCGTGTTTTTCATTAAAGTAGAATAAATATATTTGCAAAAACATAAAGAATAATGCTGCCAAAATCTTTTACGAAAGAGACTAAAATAAAATTATGCTATCAATTACATTTTTATAAAACGTGCTCTAGCATAGGTTTTTCTAATGTTTGAAGATGTGATACCACTAGCAACATATTTCCCTTGTCTAAAAATAATTTATAAAGTGCTAAGCTTAATTTTAATCCTAGAATTTTCCCTACCAGATTTATTAAATTGCATTGCTCTTTATTTTCTTTCCCTACTAGACGTGTATGTTTGGAATTTTAATGCATGCATTATAAAATTAAATAAGTGTACCTAATCTTTATTTCCTAGAAAAGCAAAAATTAAAAAATTGATATACTTATAATAAAAGTGTGATAATATACGAGTAACTCAGTAAATATATTAGTATAAAATATAAATTAATAACTCTTATAAATGCCAAAAATATTCCAATGGAAGTTTTACAACGATTTTTTAGGTATAATATAATGGCTCTCAAGATTTTTTAAAATTACTTGCAAAGTTGTCTCTTAAAAAAAAAAAGACTATTTACTCCTAGTGTGGATCTTTCACAACAGAAGAGAAATTAAAATAATTAATAAATTAAAATGAATTAAATAAATGTACTAATTAAATCAATAGAACATCCAATTTCTTTTCTATGATCATAGAAAAAAATCTAAAAACGTTTTGAGGAATGTGTCAATAGTTACAAATAATCCAAAATTTCATTATGCGAACACTTGTGGTCCTCTAGAGGACTGTCGAATCAAATCTAGGACTATTAGACAGCACTATGACCAAAATACAATGTTTCCGTTTTAGTTCAAAATGTCAGCAATCGAATCAGTAACGTTGCTGGTTTCGTAGGAAAAATAATGGATTCCTTTCTTTATTTCCTCTTATAGATGCCAGTGTTGTTGTTGTTGTTTCTTATCCCACTTGGCTAAGCCCACGAGCATACGTACTATGATTGAAGGGGAAGGAAGCATTTGTGATGGAGCACCCGTATCTTTGGCTCCGTGACGCTCTTACAGTCATAGGAGACCAGGACCTAAAGTGGATTCCGAACCACTACAAACATCCATGGCACCGCCGGGATGGGCCTGTGGCACCGAGCGCCAGAGCGCCAGACACTCGGCCATTCAGGTCCCAAATTTGTGAATGCCAACGGCAGGCGGTGTTCCCAGGTGGTCACCAACCCAAGTACTGACCGCACCGAATGATGCTTGACTTCGGTATATTCAGCATGGTATGGCCGTTGGCTATAGATGCCAATTAAAGAGACAACTGTAAACTATCAGCTTATTTATCAGCATTAATTACTAATTATGAGCATTAAACTACCTTATTTATCAGCATTAATTACTGATGTATTGATCACCCTCCGAATTTTAGCAAACGTAATATTATCCATGGATAAAAGGGGTAGTGGGCGTGTAATATATTTTTGGGAAGATTTTTCATAGCTAATTACCTTGAATTGACATATCTAATTAAAGAAAGAATGGAACATTCAAATCCAATTTGATATTTAATTCGACATTGCGACAATCTCCGTCAATCCTACTCCTTTCTCAACGTAGTGAATGTATTTATTTATTTCCAACATCTAGACAAAAATTTACATGGAACAATAGCACTAAGAACAATAGAATTATCAAGAGCTAAGAACAAAAAGACCTGAGTCATTGCCTAATGAGCGATCTTTCTTCCCAATATCTCGACTCTCGTCTACTCTCGACTGTCGATGCAGAGCCCCATATCGGAGCAGATGGCCTTCTGTCCATTACTTCTCAGAGTTACAAAGTGGGCAAATAGATATCTGCGCATCGGTTGAAATGCCTATGGGGTGCAGATGGGTGGCAAGAAAATCATTTCCCGTTGACATCTCGTCTTGATTGTCTTTGAAGAATAGCTTCTCCTCCAATTTTTTAGGGCGTGCTAGCATCTTTTTGTAAGGAAGTCCGCTTGTTCATTGCTCCAAAAACCACAATGGTCAAGCACCCATTGAAGAACGATTTGTTTCCCTTTAAAGTGAGAGTTATCAACAATTCTGATATTGCAAAATCTCAGGTGTCAACGGGTATTCAACAGAGCTAATTGATTGGATGTATGCTTGAGAATCTGAAAGAATAACTGCCCTTTCAAACTTATAATGGATAGATAATAATCGCTTTAGGACTTTACATATGATGACTACTTCACCACTGAAGGACGTATAAATATAGCCTGCCGAGGAGTAAAAAGAAAAAAAGAATATGAAAACACACTAACCCCTACATTTAGCAGAGGCAAGTCAAACTGAGAACTATCAATAAAAATATGCAGCCAATAAGTGGATGTATATCTAGCCGCAATAGTTTCCAAGACGGAATGAACGTAGTCCGTGCTACTAGCAGAATCACCGTTCTGCTTTTTCTTATATTAGAGAGTGCACAAGCAATTAGTTGGGAATAAATCAGAGCAGTATCTTACTACAGAGCAATAAATGGGGTATAAAACTAACGATCACCTTGTAACAAGGCTCATGTTGCTCGAATACCTACATGGATAATTTTCTCACACATAACACAAAAATGGATTAGTACCTTTTAAAAGAAGCCCTAAGAAAACATTTCTTCCCATTTACCATATTTTGGTTTTAAACATAGCCTACTATATGTACTTAAAGTATTACTAATGTATAACATTAATAATAAATGACGTCAAATGCAGTTCCTTGGTTAAAAAAAATATGTATATAGAGCATTAATTTCTTTATATAATTTTATGACACTGAAACACTGACTGTAATTAACTATATTGTCACTACCATTCTTATTTAATATATTGCCTGAAAAAACAAAAAAAAAATGAGCACACGAAATATTACAATTTATTTCAGTTTCATTAAAATATGACAAATTAGAATGGGGAATTCACGTGAAATAGTACTTGTCTAATAATTTTTTTTTGAGAATGTTAAAAAAATAAATAAATAAAACTGACCCAAAATTCTAATTACTGTTTCATAAAGAAAGGATAACCCATAATGAGGTAGCATGAAATTAGAAAACGTAAAAAAATAATTACAACTCTAATTTGTACCAAGTAAATAACCTCATTATATATGTAATTTGTACCAAGCAAACAACATCATTACATGTGTAATTTGTAAATATTATTATTACTCTTTAGGAATATTATCCGTATCTCATACCAATTGTAAATGGATTTTTCTTAATTAATTTTACTCCAAAAATGAATTTAATTTGTAATAAAATGTACAGAATATCCACAGACATTAAACATAAAATTTTTAGTACTAATTAAAGATTATTTATATCAAAAATTAATTTTACATGTTTACATAGTATATCCATAGTTAATAATTAATCAAGACATGAATATTTAAGACAACAAATTTTAAATTAAATATTCTCCACATAGAATAAATAAAAGTGTTTCCTTCCTAAAATTAATTGCTAGAACTTCAAAGCCAGTCCTTCAAAATAAAATTTCATTTGCTGTGTTGTGATGTTGTTTATTTATTTCTAGATTTAATCAGTGAGTCAAAATGCATCCGATGGAAATGATCTGTCAGTTTATTTAATCGCTTTAGATATGAGCAGTAGCAGTAATTTATTTCAAATAAATGATCGAAACAATTCTGTCAGCATTAATTCTATCAATCCAAAATTCAATAAGGATTATTTTTTTATCTTCTTAGGATGGATCTGCATTGTCAGCATTTTGCTCGTGAACTGGCAATCTGTTGATAAACATTATTAATCTTTCCAAGAATTTTCAACACGACGAATAAATTTATTTTTGTGTTTGATTATATTTGATTCATTTTATTTTGAAAGAATTATAGATAGACAAAATAAAATCTGAGTATTCCTTCAAGATTGATAATAAAAAAAAATTAAAGAAAACGATTTCATTCATTTGATACATTGATTATTTAAATATTTTTCACAAGTGTAACCAATTTTAAATTACACATTTTTTATCGTGATATGTGAACTGGCTAATATGAATTTTTAGTGCGATATGTAAACTGGATTGAGAAATTTGTTTAATTATTTAATTCGAAGACCTGATTGTTTGGAAAGGTAATATCTGTTTTAAAAGTGAAAACTGACAATCAGACATACGCTGGGCAAGACAGTTTTTAAAAAATATAAATAGTTATTGTGTATTTGATTTAGTTTTTATTTTGATATTATGTAATATTAAATTTACTAATAAAAATTAAAATTACTTTTATTGTAATTATGACCCCTTCGATTTAATCTATTTTATAACACAGCTGTATTTGAATCTTTTCGAAATAATTCCTTATCAATTTTGATCACTATTGGTTGTCGAACTACAGGAGACATTTTTCAATCCCTGTCTAAAATAGTGACTTGTATAGTCTAATATTACAGTATTTAAAAAACAATATGAGTACAAAAAATCCCATATCAGTAATGGAATATGATTATTTTCATTTTTGTATTCGTGTGTTTTCTAGTTAAAGGTTCAGCAACAAATTAAAACTTTAAATATTTGATAACATATAAGCTTTTATGAAAGGCCGTCTTCATTACAAAAGTTCAAATTGTCCCTGAAATGTATAAAATTCGCATAAATTGTTCTTCAAGAATTGATTTAGGGTAAAACTATCTTTGTTAACTTAGTTTAATTCACCCATTTTTATCAAATGTACAACTGCAGATTTAATTTCGAAAGAAATATATTTCGCAATTATACCTCCATTTCATTACTCTTTCTTTGTATAATATTTTGAACTTTTCAAAATAAAGCACTTATTTTGGCTATTAAATTTTCAATATAATTAAAGATAGTTTAAGCAAACAATTTTTAAACAAACACATTTTTAAAAATTCTTTCGTTTTTTAACTTTCACATTACGAAAATCATCCGTCTTCACGTTTGAATCAGTTATAAGTACTAACAATGAATACATTATAAATGAGTTTACTTTAAAAAATCTGATGCCAAGATGAGATTTTTTATTTTGTTAACTTCATATAAAGCTAAAAACATTAATAAACTTCATTTTTAATATTATTATAAAAGATATATTTTTTCTCTTTAGTATAGTTTGTTGTTACATTCTGTTGCTTGATAAAATTTTCCATCCTTATGCAACAGAATCTATTGTTAAGAAATCACGATCTTCTTCATATTCATTAATTATCTTAATTAAGAAAGCTTAAATGTATTTAAATAAATTTAGTGTGATTAATTACATATTTACTTCAAAAGCCCAATAAAAATAACCTAACTTTGAATTTTTTTGAGTTTAAGTGTTTTTAGAACCATTCTTTTATAAGAATCATCCACGACTTAATACTGTTTTAAGTCATAAATATATCAAAAATTTATATTTCATCTGAAAACACATGAAATATTTTAATATAAAATTGTTTGTTAATTCTTTTTCTTTAAAAAAATGAAACTAATTCATATTTTGCTCCAAGTTACTGTTTTTATAATTTTAATATATTTTTCTTGTTTTTTGAATCGGCTACTAAAATACCATGGAGATGTCTTCACAATATTTTTTAAAAATATTCGTGACTGTCACAATCAGTTACAACAACATAAATAAATAAAATCAGATGAAATAGAAAAAAAAATCAAAATCTCACTAACCAACACAACGAAACTTAACATGAAGGAAACGTTGATATATGTGAGTTATTGCAAAATAAAAACAGTAAAAATCTTTAAAAAGTGGCATCAAAAACACGTCTACTAAATGAATGCGATCTAAAATGATTGAAAACAAAAGAAAAGTTTCGAGATTTGTCATTTAGTGACATAGAATCCCTAAATGAAAGTTTGAATTCAATGTAAAAAAATTCCTAAATTAGTTTCGAAGGAAACAAAATTTCAGGTCAAACATTTACTAGATTTAATACACTCAGATGTTTATGGACCAATGAAGATTCCGTCCCTTGTAGGATATCGATATTTTGTTACTTTTGTGGTTAATATATAACATTATACAAAAATAATTTTTTTTGAAAATAAAGGATGAAGTAAAAAATGCATTCCTAAAATTTAAAGTAGCTATGTAAAATCACACTGAAAAAAATTAAAATATTCAGCATGAATAATGGATTAGTGTATTGCAATGAATTATTTAGTAAATATATTGGAGAAGGCGGAATCTAACTAACTTCCTGGTACTACAGTTCTTGTTGGACCATGGCCGTCTGGCAGATCCCGAAGCAGAAGATGTTTTCTTTTCATGGGACAGAGTTTTCTGCCTTACTCACAAATTTCTACCTTCTTATTAGACCTGGACCTACTGTTTGTAGTGGATTTCGAACCATTACAAACATCCATCAGGACCCGAACACTGTGGCAATGAGCTTCATAGCACTAATCATTCTTCATTCAGGCCCCGAGTGTGAAATCAGATGAGAAAAATCCACTGTTTAGACTCAGCAACAATATGGAATGGAAGAATGTATGAATTGCACTGTTGTAGAAATGGCGAGGTGTTTATTAATGAAAGCGAAAATTCCTCATAGATTTTGAACTGAAGTCGAGAATGGTGCCGTTTACTAATTTATTATCTCGTCATATTGTAGTTTTAGCAAAATAAAAAAATAAAAAAATTTTAAATTAAAAACTGCATAAGATACATTTTGGCATGAAACAAAAATTGTCATATTTGGCAGTTTTCTATTAGAAGGTATTTCTTTGAACAAGCGATGGAAAGGAAAATTGTGATAGCACAATCATATTTTGAAGGCTATTTCCACTAAATCGAAAGCACATCAGCTGTGGTATAAAAATTTCCAGAATAATAATTACAACCCGAAACGTGCGATTTATGGATGAATTTGAAAAACAATCTTTTTTTCTGAAACTCTGAATTACGAAGTTAACACTGAAGAGAGATTCCACGAGGCGCCAAAACAGGAAAACCATGTATCTGAAGAGGATGTTATGTGTGACTGAATCGCTGACTGATGTTTCCTCAACATTTGTGAATGCAGCTAGTCGTCCGAGAAAAATAAACCACGAAAGCATTATAAAATAATATGTTCAGAGATTGATGCAATTCTTCAAATAGCTGGCACTGCAGAATCAAAACCCCAAAAGTTTTCGAAGTTTCGAATGAACTTATAAAACTGGATGGCAAAATGCTGTACTTTTTATGTATAAAGCGCTTGTTAAAGAAAATACATGGACAATATTATCTAGAACAAAAGACGAAAAATATTATATGTTGTTTGAACTTTTGAAGACAAAATAAAAACATGGAAAAAATTTAAAGCATCCTTTTGCAGCATATAAACTATATATAGCTTTTCTGGTAGATCATCTTGTCTGACTAAACTAGTTTCTCTGTCTGGATATTTGTTGACGCACTTCAAAGACTTCTACTAGATTTACATAAAGCGCAATCATGCTTCAATTTTCAATTTTGTAACATGCTCACGTCAAATTTCGTAGTGGCCCAATAACTCTTTGCTGAAAAACCTATGCATATTATTTATATTAAGAAGTTTTTCTTTCATTGGACATCATAGAAGATGTCGAGATCCTAGTTCTAGAATATACTTTGTAATTTTTATTCCTATTTATTTATTTCATTATTATTTCATTTATTTATTTTATACAAACAGGAACATATTTTAGATCATATTGTCCCTCGCATAGAACATAATATGCAATATTTTTTAAACTCCCAGGAGATTTCTTAAAAATTCTAAATTCTTGGTATTACATTCAATGTCCTTAATTTCTTGAATAGGTTTCATCATTTCACATCTTTTATCCCTGCAAATTTATTTATTATAAACATTTTGTTTTTTTCTTGATGCTGCAGCCTATAGCGAGCTGAAAGTTTCTTTTTTCTCTTAAATTAAACACGTTCATTATCATTGAATCATTCGCCTTTAGCTCATTAGCATTACATATAAATATCTGAAATACATATGCATATGTATATATATATATATATATATATATATATATATAATAACAATATGTATTATAACAATCTATTTCCGCTCATCCTTATTATTATTGTATACATAAAGAAAAATAAATCTCCATAATCCATTTATCGAATTGGCCATAGAGTCGCAGTCCCCTACCTCCGCATAGAACCTTCAATATCGAATGTGTAATTTTTGCAAACTCACATTGAAAAAATTTTTATTTGGACGTATTACAACAATGAACGATTCTTAATCTTTTTTTATCATTTAAATATAAGGGAAATTAATAAGGAATGCAGTGTACCCCCCCCACACACACAGTTTAAGGGGGAAAACTGGTACTCAGCCTATCCTTATTATTATATATATACATAAAGCAAAATAAATCTCATTAATACCTTTATTGAATTGATCATAAAATCGCAGTCCTCTTTCTTCCTATAAAGCCCCCATTTTCGAGCATATATTTATTTGGACGTATTACATCAATAATAGAATCTTACCCTTTTTTTATAGTGTAAATATAATATTAAGTATTATTACAATCTATTTCGGCTTATCCTTATTATTATTATTTATATATATATAAAGCAAAATAATAAATCACCATAATCCCTTTATTGAATTGGATATAGAATAGCAGTCCCCTACTTTTCCATAAAGCCCCCATTTACGAATGTGTATTTTTTGCACACCCACATTGAACAAGTTTTCATTTGGAGGTATTACACCAATAAACAATTCTTACCCCTTTTTTTAGCGTATAACTTTAATATTAAATATCATAACAATCTATTTCAGCTTATCCATATTATTATTATATACATAAAAAAAAAATCTCTATAATCCTTATATTGAGTTGCTCATAGAATCGCAGTCCCCTACCTCCCCATAGAACCTCCATTTTCGAAAGTGTAATTTTTGCATACCTACATTGGGCAAGGTTTTTATTTGAATGCTATTACACCAATAAACGATTCATATCAATTTGTTTTATCATTTGAATATAAGTGACAATAATAAGGAATGTAGTGTACATTAGCGTATATATATTCCTTATTGCATATATATATATATATATATCTATATTATAGGTGCTTGATGGTCGAGTAACTGGCACTCGGTACATATATATACAATTAATTTTTATTTCTACTTATTAGAACAATCTATTTCCGCTTACCAGTAATATTATCTAAATATAAAGCAAAATAATAAACCTTCATAATCCTCATATTGAGTTGTCCATAGAATCGCAGTTCCCTACCTCCCCATAGAACCTCCAATTTCAAATGTGTAATTTTTTCATACTTACATTGAACAAGTTTTTATTTGGACGTGTTAAACCAATAAACGAATTCTTACCCTTTTATTTTATCATTTAAATATAATATTAAGAATTTTATAATTCTTAATATTATATTTAAATGATAAAATAAAAGGGTAAGAATTCGTTAATCTATTAATTATTATTAATTATTTCTATTATTATTTCTAATTATTATTAATTACTATTAGTATTAATCTATTTCCGCTTATCCTTATTATTATTATTATCTATATTTAAAGCAAAATAGTAAATCTCCATAATTCCTTAACTGAATAAGAGATAGAATCGCAATCCTCTGCCTCATCATAGTGCCCCCATTTTCGAATGTGTAATTTTTGCATACCTACATTGGAAAAATTTTTATTTGGACGTATTGCCCCAATAATAGATTCTTACCCTTTTTTTTATCATTTAAGTATAATATTAAGTAGTATAACAATCTATTTCAGCTTATTCTTATTATTATCTATACATAAAACAAAATATTAAATTTTCCTATATTGAGATGCCCACAAAATCAAAGTCCCCTGCCTCCCCATAGAGCCTCTATTATCTATGTATTTTTTGCATACCTACATTGAACAAGGATTTTGTTTGAACTTATTACACCAATAATATATTGTAACCCATTTTTTTATCATTTAAATAATAGTAAGTATTATAACAATTTATTTCCACTTACTCTTATTCTTATCTATATTTAAAGCAAAATAATAAATATCCATAATCCCATTACTAAATCGATCATAGAGTCGCAGTTCTCTACCTCCCTATAAAGCCCCTACTATTGCATATGTATTTTTTCCATACATACATTGAACCAGTTTTTATTTGGACGTATTACACCAATAATAGATTCTTACCAATTTTTTTATATATATATTTAAAAGATAAAGGGTATTTCCTCTTATCCTTAATAATAAGGATAAGTGGAAATAAATTGTTATAATATTTCCTATTATATAATATGAAGTATTATAACAATCTATTTCCACGTATCCTTATTTTTATCTATACATAAAACAGAATAATAAATCTCCAATAATCCCTTTATCGAATTGGCGATAGAGCCACAGTTCCCTACTTCCCTATAAAGCCCCCATTTTCGAATGTGTAATTTTTGCATACCCACATCGAACAAGTTTTTATTTGGACGTATTACACCAATGATAGATCCTTACCCTTTTTTCTTATCATTTAAATATAAGAGGGGAAGGTAATAACTAATGCAGTGTAAGTATGGTAAAGTGGTACTCCGCCTATCCTTATTATTATAAATATATAAATTAAAATAATAAATCTCCATAATCCCTTTATTGAATTGGTCATAGAATTGCAGTCCCCTATCTCCCTGTAAAACTATCATTTTCGAGCAACTATTTATTTGGACGTATTACACCAGTAATAGATTCTTACCCTTTTTTTATCTTGTAAATACAATATTAAGTAACATAAAAATCTATTTCCGCTAATCCTTATTATCATATATACATAAGGCAAAATAATTAATTTCCATAATCCCCTTATTGAATTGGTCATAGAATCGCAATCTCTTATTTTCCTATAAAACCCATTGTCGAATGTGTAATTTTTGCATACCCACATCGAACAAGTTTTTATTTGGACGTATTACGCCAATAATAGATTCTTACCCTTTTTTAATCATTTAAATATAATATTAAGTATAATAATCCATTTCCGCTTATCCCTATAATATATATGTATATATATAGTAAATCTTCATAATCCCTTTATTGATAGAGTTGCAATCCCCTACTTTCAGATAGAACCTCCATTTTCGAATATATATATTTCACATACCCACATCGAGCAAGTTTTTATTTGGACGTATTACACTAATAATAGATTCTTACCCTTTTTTTTTTATATATATTTAAAAGATAAATGGTATTTCCTCTCATCCTTTATAATAAGAATAAGCCGAAATAAATTATTATAATACTTCCTATTATATAATATGAAGTATTATAACAATCTATTTCCGCTTATCCTTATTTTCATCTATACATAAAACAGAATAATATATCTCCAATAATCCCTTTATCGAATTGGCGATAGAGTCGTAATCCCCAGACTCCCCATAGAGCCTCCAATGTTGAATGTGTATTTTTTGCATACCCACATCGAACAAGTTTTTATTCGGACGTATTACACCAATGAACGAGTCTTACCATTTTTTTTAATCATTTAAATATAAGAGGGGAAGGTAATAAGGAATGCAGTGTACCTCCCCACGGAGTAAGTATGGTAAAGTGGTACTCCGCCTATCCTTATTATTATAAATATATAAATTAAAATAATAAATCTCCATAATCCCTTTATTGAATTGGTCATAGAATTGCAGTCCTCTATCTCCCTGTAAAACTATCATTTTCGAGCAAGTATTTATTTGGACGTATTACACCAGTAATAGATTCTTACCCTTTTTTTTATCTTGTAAATATAATATTAAGTAACATAACAATCTATTTCCGCCAATCCTTATTATTATATATACATAAGGCAAAATTATAAATTTCCATAATCCCTTCATTGAATTGGTCATAGAATCGTAATCTCTTATTTTCCTATAAAGCCCATTGTCGAATATGTAATTTTTGCATACCCACATCGAGCAAGTTTTTATTCGAACGCATTACATAAATAATAGCTTCTTACTATTTATTTTATCATTTAAATATATAAGGAGTGGAAGGTGATAAGGAAGTGCAGTGTACCTCCCCAGAGGGTGAGCGTGGAGAACTGGTACTCCGCCTCGGTGGTGCCCGCGTCGTTGTGGGCAGTCATGAGGAGCATGTAGTGACTGGCAGGGGTCAGGTCGGTCACAGTGACTGTCCTCTGCTCTGGTAACACATTGCTGGACAGAAGAATCCACTCGGGCTGGTTGAGGGGCTTGTATTGAACGGCGAAGAAATTGATTGCACAGCCGCCGCTCTTCCAGCTAATGAGGTGGATGATGATGAATGTGGAATTTATTGTCAGCAGGGATTCGCGCACCGGGGCGATCGGCACTGCAAAGGGAAAAGAAGTTCTTTTTATATTGAGAATCCCATAAGTCGTTTCTGGAGTGCTCTAAGCATTTGTTATCTCCAGTTGTTTGGAACAGTTAGAAAGTGTTTACTGGCTTTTCTTAAAACTTTGTTATCTACTATCTGTTTGTTATTTATTTTTTTATTGTTTTCACCCTTACAATTATGGGTGTTGTTTTAGGTAACTGAATTTTTCTTGTAATAAGTTTTTCGTTTACCTTGACCATTTTCAACGTTTTTTATTGGTTTAATATTTATTCTGTTTTATTTTTTTTAAGTTCTGAAAGATAACTGATATGAACAAAACTCACACATTCCTGTTATGAGTTTTGTTCATAAATCGTTTCGTTTCATAAATCATCATCGTTTTTTTTTATCTACGCTATTTTTGATATCATTCAATTATGGGTATTTTTTAGGTAGCTGATTTTTCGTGTACTTAATAAATATTTCGTTTCTTTGATCACCTTTAACGATTCTTATCGGTTTATTTAGTTTTTATTCTGTTTAATTTTTTTAAGTTGTGAAAGATAACTAATGAATATAACTTATTGTCGGAATATATTTTATTGATATTTTTTGTTTCTTTATTTGTTTAAAATTCCTGTTATGAGTTTTGTTATCTTTGTTGTCTACGTTATCTTTGCTATCATGCAACTATGGGTATTATTTTAGGTAGTTACATTTTCGAGTCCTAATTAAGTTTTTTGTTTCCTTGACCACTTTCAACGTTTCTTAATTTAATTTTATTTATTCTATTTTATTTTTTTTTAAGTTTTGAACAATAACTGATGAATATAATTTATTGCCTGAATATATTTTACTGATACATTTTCTTACTTTGATTAAAATTGTTGTTATGAGTTTAGTTTTTACATAAAATTCTAAATTTTATGATTAGCTTGTATATCGGTACAGCAGATTAAATTTTTGTTATTTTCTATTTATTTAATATTTGAAATAGTGTAAAAATTTTATGAATAATTTGATTTCCGAAATATTAGAAAAAGTTTTATGTATGAGTAATTTTGTCCTTTTATAGCTACAACTTTGACACGAAATTAAAATTCGTTTTTTAATATAATATTTGATTTATTTTTCTACAGTTGCTATTTGATTTTTTTGTTTATTTTTCGATATTATTTATTTTATTAAGACACTTTATTTATTTTAATATTTTTTGATGAAATCTTAAAAAGTGTTCACAAATGGTGGCCTTAATTGAAAAGATTAAATGTAATGATAAATTTATTTTAGATTATATAATTTGTTGAAAATTACTGAAAAATAGAACTACAGGGATGGCATATGTTTTAAAAAGGCCGACTCAATATTTTGTAAACATGTTAGCAAAAATAGCCATTTTTCAAAATGAGTTCGTGCTTTTAGGAAAAAAAATATAGTTATTTAGAAGAAAAATTATAAGTATTAGATTGAGTTCTTCTTTGGTATAAAGCAAATATAATAATTTAAAATTAATTAATTTAATTTTTTTGTAAAGATTTTTCTTTTATAAAATATTATAGAAATACAATTCATTTTATTGCATTGGGGCCAGCATGAAAATTATAATTGTTATATAAAAAATATCAAGTAATCCTGAATAATTTATGCAATTAAAAGAAAATTGTTAAAATTATAAAATTATAATTGTTATAAAAAAATTATAATTGAATAATTTATGGAATAAAAAAAATATTATAAAATTATGAAAATTATAATTGTTATATAAAAAATATCAAGTAATCCTGAATAATTTATGGAATTAAAAGAAAATTGTTAAAAAAATAATTTTCTGCAGATAATTTTTTTGTTATTTTATAAAACCATATGCATAAAGAAAACTACAAAATTCTAAGCAAAATAATAGAGTGAACCTAATTATATAAATGTTGAGGTAAATTTATTACCACTAATTTTAAAGGAACTCTGCAAATTAATAATAAAAAAAAAAGAAAGAAAATAAAACTTATTTGACGTCTCATTAAAAATATCTCGTGATTTATAGTTGCTAGAAGATATTTATGAAGATTATTCTGAAATATTTAATGTTAACCAAAAATAAAAACAAAAAAATATAAAAATATATATTTTTGAATTTAAATAAATGCATGTTCTCGTGCAAATTATGAATAAATTTTAGTAATGAACACAAAAAAACAAATAAAAGACGAAAAATTATATACAGTACTTCTGGAAACGTAAGCTCTGAAAAAAACTGTTTTTGTAAATAAATGCAAATAAAATGGCTAATTGTCACACCAGGTTTACACGAAGCAAAATGTAAATAAAAGGATACTTAGGAAATACAGTTGCAGTTAAAACAATATTACCATTCAGTTATATTAAAAATAATAATGATTAATAATTAAAAGCAATAATTAACTAAGATTATTCCATAAATTTCAACTACATGGAATACACCAGTAAGATACTAGTTTCGGTTCTCAAAGAGTTAAGGATAATGTCTGCTACGCCATATTTTTTTTTTTTTTTTTAGCTTAGCTCGTTACTTCGGGAGATTTAATTACTCATAACTTATGCAAAAATTATCAAAAATTGGTATTATATTTATTTTAAATTAACAGATAATAATATAAGAAATAGAATATTTAAAACGTAATTGAATATATTTAAGTTTATATTATTATAATTAAAAATTATATTGAATAAAGATGTATAAATTTCAAAATTGTTTAAATTCAATTTTTTTTTACACTTTCGCCGATTTGAACGTCCGCTGTCCCTTAATTTCATAACGTCTTTGTTTCTTATTTAGTTTGATAAATATTATACAAACAGCAAACGAAAGTATTTCACATAATTAAGTAAATTTTGTAATTACTAGCAGGAGCTTACAATTTTAAGCTTTTTTAAATATATCTAACTGGTTTTATTTAATGAAAGTTCGAGATATTGTTAGAAATGCTACTTGCAAATTGATAAGTGTATTCTTAATTTTAATTGGCTTATGGTAATTAAAAAGAAATCATGTGTGTATTTAGTAGTATCACGGTAATGTTAATTAAGAGTTAATTGAAATGCCGATAACAATGCTTAAGCTATCATTATAACGCCGTTCAATAAAATAATTTGTAATTGTCCTCAAAACATGTTTATTAATTGTAAATTTAATCATTTAGCGATAACTCACTGTTTCGTTGTAAGTTCAAAAACAAATGACACAAATATGAACTTCCTCTTTTCCATGAAAAGTAATCTCTAAATTAAACCGTGAGAAAATCTATGTTATAAAAATTTTAAAAAATTATGATAAATTGTTTTATATTCGTTTGTCCTTTTAAATTTATTTAACGAAATATATTAAAATTTAAACTAATTGATGACAAACTAAAATTTCCTGATTATTAACAAATTTGTTTAAAATCTTATGAACTCATTATAATAAACAAATGTAAATATTCAAAACATAGTAAGAATTAACGTCATTATATATAAAAATGACAGTAATAGTAATAAATATAAAATTAGGCGCACGTACCTGTACCTTCTGTTCTGGCTGAAATAACATCGCTAGGTTGACCCCTACCAGCAACATTGAAAGCGACTAAATAGAACTGATACCGCATTCCACACTGAAGACCATAGAAAACGTAGCTGTTTCTCTCTTCTGACAGCTGAACTTCTTCCCATTCAGGGGCTTCCGATTTTTGAAATAAAATGTATCCTAAAAAAAAGAAAAAAATATTTTTCGAAAATATTATTATTAATATATAATAAGCAAGTTACAACATTAATATAATTTACAAATCTTGTAAACAACCTTTATACTACTGTGCCCAATAAGTAAGACCAATTATTTTTTTTTTCAAGAACTCTTTATTTATTGTTCTACATTTATTTCATCGCCTTCAAAGTAATGCATTTATGATAACTTTTTTTTCCATTCGCATGCTAAAAAGTCTTCGGCAGGGATGGCCTTCAAAGCGCGCGGCGATTCATGTTGAATCTCTTCAATCGCTTCAAAACGGCGTCCCCGCAGTGGTCTTTTGAGTTTAGGAAATTTCCAGAAGTCACGTGGTGCGAATACGGTGGTTGTGGAACGATATGGGTTTCATTTTTTGCAAAAAAGTCACGAAAAATCACCGCAGTGTGAGCTGGCGCATTCAGTGTTTTCGATACTAATCGACATTTGACGCGTTTGAGGCCCAAAGTGGAATTGACACATCCTTTTGAAATTCCAACATCATCAGCAAGGTCTCTAATTGTAAATCGAACAGTTTGTAAGAACCAAATCTTTAATTTTTTGGACGTGAGCTTCGTCAGTTTAGAGTGATGGGCGCTCTTCGTCTTCAACGCGTTCTCTGCCTTCTTTGAACTGTTTATACCACTTCTAAACATTTCTTTCCTATATAGTTTCCTCTCCGAATGCCTTCTGCAACATTCTATAAGTTTTCGCACATAAATATTCATTCCGCAAACAAAATTTAATGCAAGTTATTTGTTCAATTTATTCAGACATTTCAAAAATCGTCGGAATCAGATTTAGCGTCTCACAAAGCCAAGCGTAACTCAAACACTAATGATTTCACACAGATGTCAAGGACAGTGCCAGCAACTTCAAACGAAAAAAAAATTGAAATACCATATGCCTGGGAAATTTAAAATGAAAATTGGTCTAACTTTTTGCCCACACTAGTACACGTTTTATAATATTCTAGTAAACAGGAATTAATACATTTTTATTAATAAAGTTTATTATTTATTTATTTGTAATTTAAAACAAACGCCTTCCTAAATTCAATTTTAATTGAAAAGTACAAAAATAAATACATATTTTTTTTTCGCATATTTACTATACCATCTCAAAAACTTTTAAAGAAATTTCCCTGAAAAGCATTGAGTGAAACACTTATAATATCTTTGATATGAATTTAAATTTAATTTTCCATTAATGCATTTATACTTATCCTTTGATGATAAAGCAATTATTAAAGAAGCATGATACATTTCCTATTCGCGTTTTTTATATATATATATATAATATTCTTCGTCAAAATTAATTTATGCAGACTGAATATGCTATAAAATTACAATAAAATTAATATAACGAATAAACTGCATTTTACATAAATACATACACGAATTGTCTATTTTTTTTTATAGAAATTCATTTATAGTAATTTATTTTTATTGTGATAAATAAATTTTTCTCCAAGTTAACATTATTAATTCTGTCTGCATTATTAATAGCACATTAAAATATCTTTTTTAAGAAAATCATTTTAAAGAAAATAACTATTAATGTACATTTATTTTTCATTATTTATATTTAAATTTAACTCATTTGTATTTAATTTATTTTATTTTTACGTAATTACGGTATTCGACAAAGTGTTTTTAAATAAGATCAGCGTACAATTAAGTTAAAATAAAATAGACAGTGTAAGCTGTCATTTATTTTATTTTTCATAATACTTTGAAATTTCATGCACATGGACTTTTGCAGATTTATGAAATATAATTTTAAAAATAATATTTTTGCAAATGACTCTAGAAAATGCATTTGTTATTAAAATCTAAAAATTATATTCTTCAAGTACCGGAATTTCAGAGAAAATCAAGTACTTAACGGATGATAAAAAAATATATATGATTATTCTTTTAGTTTTCAGCACCCACATACCTGTAAATATTTGTTAAACTTCAACCAGCTGAAATGGAACGGCGAAATTTACCATTGAACCACAACTGGAAAGTAATTGCAGAAGCCTCCCACTAAATCCTGACATATTTCGTTTACCCTCAAACATTAAATGAAGCTTTGAGTTATACATTAAATAAAGCAAGCCACGGACATCTGCGGGAACAGTGAAATATAATGTTAGAGGGAATAGGGAAAATAAGTACCTTTTTTTCCCTACTTTTCCCGAAGAAGATGATCTTAAAAAGACGTGGAACAATTTGCTCAAAGAGCTGTGAACGCGTTATTTACAACAGCGACCGGTTGTTTAACCGGGGTGAAAACATAAACAGGAGTTTGGCGAGTTTGGAAAAGATAGGGGGAAGTAGAATAGAAAAATGCGTATATATATATATAAAAATAATGCTGAATTTGGAAGTGGAGTCACTTAGGCGAAAGACGAAATCCAATTTACTGCATCCCCTAGTCCGATAATGTAAGTGGTGAATATTCGAACTTCTTCAGCACATTCTATTTCTCTTAGCTTTGTAAAAGAAAATTTCGTTTAGTGCGTAAAAGAACGAAAGAAGAACTAGAAACTATTAAAGAATTCTAAAACAGTTTTTATTTTGTTGTTGTTATTTTTTTATTTTTATTTTTCGATTTAGTAAGAAAGATGAGAATGAAGGGAAATTCCATTATAACGAGAAACAGAGACTAAAGGTTTGCAGCTAGTTGGAGACATAAATAACAAACAGTTAAAACTACATATATAGCAAAAAAAAAAAATAAATAAAACCCATTTTGTACAGTAACTTTTTATTTTTATTTTTACTGCCTTTTTTTTAAATTTCAGAAACATATACAGTGGAAATTTTTCCCTTTTTGATACCTTTTTCTTTTAATTCCAGTAACAAACGTTTCCGCTAGATTTGTATCGTTTGACAGCGACAACAGGAAGTGCATGCCACGTGTGCTTTGCATCTAGTGCTAGAGAATTTGGTGAGATTTAATTTTCTGAGAAGAAAGTATTCCTCTTAAAAAACAAGATTTTTTTTTATTTTTTATTATAATATGTTTGATTGCTAGAAAAATACGTTTGTTGAGTGTGAATACAAAATAATACTAAAAATAACATCTAAGTGGTAATTAAAAACCGGATTGCTTACATATAAATGAAAATTACTTTTTTTATATTTATCATTTGATGATAAAGCAATTATTAAAGAAGCATTATATATTTTTTATTCACGTTATTAGATTATATCTAATAATCTCTTTTGAAATTAACTTATGCAGACAGAATATATTGATAAATTAAAATGAGATTAATGCGAGTATAACGTGTAATTTGCATTTTCTATAAGTACTTCAACGAACTTTTTGAAGTTTTATAAAATATAATTTTAATGTGATAATTAAATTTTTCCGCTGCATTAATAATCGTACACTAAAATACATTTTTAAAATAACTCATGTTAAAGAAAGGAATTATTAATATACCTCTATTTTTAAATATCGTTATATATATTTAAAAATAGTGACAAATTTACATTACTTATTTGGGTTTATTTAATTTATTTTTAACTAATTATGTTATTCGACAAAGCATTTTTAAGTATTAAGATCAGCGTAAAATGAATTTAAAATAAAAACAGTTTCAATTGTCATTTGTTTAATTTTCATAATACTTCTCAGAAATGTTATGCACAGCGACTTCTGCAGATTTATGAAATATAATTTTAAAAATAATATTTACGAATGACTGCAAAACACATTTGGTAATTGTAATCTAAAAATTTAATTCTTCAAGAACAGGAATTTCAGAGAAAATCAAGTACTTAACGAATGAAAAAAGAAAATAATATATAAATATTCTTTTAGTTTTCAGCACCCACAAACCTGAAACAATTGTTAAACTTCAACCAGCTGAAATAGAACGGGAAATTTCCCATTAAACCACAACTGGAAAGTAATTGCAGAGGCCTTCCACTAAATCCTGATATATTTCGTTTAACCTCAAACATTAAATGAAGCTCTGAGTTATACATTAAATGAAGCAAACCTTAGACATCTGCTGGGAACAGTGAAATATAACGTTAGGGGGAATAGGGAAAATAAGTACTTTTTTTTTTCTACTTTTCCCGAAGAAGATGCTGTTAAAAAGACGCGGAACAATTTGCTCAAAGAGCCGTGAACGCGTTATTTACAACAACGATCGGCTGTTTAAACGGGGTGAAAACATAAATAGGAGTTTGGCGAGTTTGGAAAAGATAGGGGGAAAAAGCAGAATAGAAAAATGTATATATCTATATATAAATAATGCCGAATTTGGAAGTGGAGTCACTTAGGCGAAAGAAGAAATCCAATTTACTGCATCCCCTAGGCCGATAATGTCAGTGGTGAATATTCGAACTTCTTCAGCACATTCTATTTCTCTTAACCTTGTAAAAGAAAATTTCGTTTGGTGCGTAAAAAGAACGAAAGTAGAACTAGAAACTATTAAAGGATTCTAAAAGTTGTTCTTGTTTGTTGTTGTTGTTTTCTATTTTTATTTTTCGATTTAGTAAAATAAGATTTAAAAAAAAACAAAAAAAACAAAAAAAAAAGAAACAATAAAAAGAAAAGGAAATTCCATTTGAACGAGACCCAGAGTGTAAAGGTTTTCAGTTAGTTCGAGACAGAAAGAACAAACAGTTAAAAATACATATAAAGCAAAATATATATATATATATATATATATATAGTTCGAAATCCATTTTGTGCAGTAATTGTTTCGTTTTATTTTTGTTCCCCTTTTTATTTTTAATTTCGGCAGAATATACAGTGCATATTTTTCTTTTTTTTTTATTCTCTCTTCGTTTAGTTACAGTAAAGGTTTCCTCTAGATTTGTATCGTTAGAAAAAAAAAATCGTTTGACACCGTTAACCGGAAGTGGATGTCACGTGTTATTTGCATCTAGTGTTAGAGAATTTGTTGAGATTGAATTTTTTTCGTCCTGTGTATAAGGAAGTATTCCTCTTAAAAAACAAGTTATTTTTTATTTTGTAATGTTAAATGTTTGATTACTAGAAAAATACTTTGTTGTGTGTGAATGTGAATAAATAAATAAATAAATAAAATAAAATATCTAAGTGACAAATAAAACCTGGAATTTTACATATAAATAAAAAGAATTTATTTATATTTATTCTTTGATGATAAACAATCATTAAAGAAACATGATATATTTTCTATTCGCGTTTTCACTTATATCTAAAAATCTCTTTCGAAATTATTTTATACAGACTGAATATGTTGTAAAATTAAAATTAAATTAATGTAATGTGTAAAATACATTTTGTATAAGTACGTGCAAGAATGATCTAAATTTTTATAAAAACTTCATTTATAATTAATTTATTTTATCATGTCATATAAATTTTCCTATGGGTTATCATCTCTGTATTAATAATTTTATACTAAAACACATTTTAAGAAAATCTTGTAAAAGAAAGAAAATAATTAATAAACATTTATTTATCAATATCATAATATACATATAAATCTAATTCATTTGTATTTATTTAGTTTATTTGTACTTAATTATTTTGTTCGACAAATTATTTCTAAGGATAAAAATCAGCGTATAATAAAGTTAAAATAAAAAAGGCACTGCAAATTGTCATTTATTTAATTTCCATCATATTTTTTAAAAATTTTATACACAATGACAAGGCAGATTTATGGAATATAATATTAAAAATAATATTTGCAAATGACTATAGAAAATACATTTGGTTGTTGAAATCTAAAAATTATGTTCTTCAAGCACGGGAATTTCAGAGAAATTCAAGTACTTATCGAATGAAAAAAGAAAAAAATGTGAATATTCTTTTTGTTTCCAGCAACCACAGACCTTGAAAAATTTGTTAAACTTCAACCAGCTGAAATGGAACGGCGAAATTTACCATCAAACCACAACTAGAAAGTAATTGCAGAAAGCTTCCACTAAATCCTGACATATTTCGTTTACCCTCAAACATTAAATAAAGCTCTGAGTTATACATTAAATAAAGCAAGCCATAGACATCTGCCGGGAATAGTGAAATATAATGCTAGGGGGAAATACGGAAAATAAGTACCTTTTTTTCCCTATTTTTCGCCGAAGAAGATGATGTTAAAAAGACGTGGAACAATTTGCTCAAAGAGCCGTGAACGCGTTATTTACAACAACGACCGGCTGTTTAAACGGGGTGAAAACATAAATAGGAGTTTGGCGAGTCTGGAAAAGATAGGAGGGAAAAAGAAGAATGGAAAAATGTATATATCTATATATAAATAATGCCAAATTTGGAAGTGGAGTCACTTAGGCGAAAGAAGAAATCCAATTTACTGCATCCCCCAGTCCGATAATGTAAGTGGTGAATATTCGAACTTCTTCAGCACATTCTAGTTCTCCTAACATTGTAAAAGAAAATTTCGTTTGGTGCGTAGAAGAACGAAAGAAGAACTAGAAACTATTAAAGGATTCTAAAACAGTTTTTTTGTTGTTGTTTCCTAGTTTTATTTTTTGATTTAGTTAAAAAGAAGATAAAAAAAACAATAAAAAGGTAAGGAAATTCCATTTGAACGTGACACAGACTCTAAGGTGTTTTAAGAATGTTTTCAGCTAGTTGGAGACAAAAATAACAAAAGGTTAAAACTTTATATTTATTAAAAAAAAAAAAAAAAAAAAAAAAATCAAAATCCACTTTGTGCAGTAATTGTTTCGTTTTATTTTTACTACCCTTTTTTTAACTTCAGCAGAATACACAGTGCATATTTTTCCCTTTTTGATTTAATTTTCTTTTGGTTCCAGTTACAAACGTCTCTGCTAGATTTGTATCGTTAGAAAAAAAAAAAATCGTTTCTCAGCCGTAACCGGAAGTGCATGCCACCTGTGTTTTGCATGTGGTGTTAGAGAATTTGCTGAGATTGAACTTTATTCTTCCTGTATAGAAGGAAGTATTCCTTTTAAAAAAACCAAGATTTTTTTTTTTCATTTTGTATTGTTAAAAGCTTGATTACTAGAAAAATACTTTCGTTGAAGTGAATACGAAAATAATAATAAAAATAACATCTAAGTGACAAATAAAACCCGTATTGTTTACATATAAATAAAAATAATTCATTTATACTTATCCTTTGACGATAAAGTAATTATTATAGAAGCATGATATATTTTCTATTTAAGTTTTTAAAATATATCTAATAATATCTTTCGAAATTAATAGATACAATTTAAATATGTTGTTAAATTAAAATTAAATTAATGTAATATGTAAAATAAATTTTGCGTAAGTATATACACGAGTGGTGTAAATTTTTCTAAAAACCTCATTTATAATTAATTTATTTTTATTCCTATAATTAAATTTTATCCTGTTGATGATCAATGCATTACTAATTGTACCCTAAAAGAAATTTGTCAAGAAAATATTGTAAAATAATGGAATTATTACAATAATTTTATTTTAACTATCATTATATGTATTTAAATCAAACTTATTTATGTTTATTCATTTTCTTTTTACATAATTACGTTATACAATAAAATATTTTCAAGAACTGAGATCGTATAATTAAGTTATACTAAAAGAGACAATTTAAGTTGTCATTCGTTTAATTTTCATAATGCTTTCAGAAATTTCATGCACAGCGATTTTTGCAGATTTATAGAAAGTAATTTTAAAAATAAATATTTACAAATGACACTAGAAAATGTATTTGGTTATTCAAATCTAAAAATTATATTCTTAAAGCACAGGAATTTCAGAGAAAATCAGGTACTTAACGAACGAAAAAAGAAAAAAAAATTGAATATTCTTTTAGTTTTCAGCACCCACAGTCCTGGAAACATTTGTTAAACTTCAACCAGCTGAAATGGAACGGTGAAATTTACCATTGAACCACAACTGGAAAGTAATTGCAGAAGCCTCCCACTAAATCCTGACATATTTCGTTTACCCTCAAACATTAAATGAAGCTCTGAGTTATACATTAAATAAAGCAAGCCATAGACATCTGCCGGGAAAAGTGAAATTTAATGTTAGGGGAAAATACGGAAAATAAGTACCTTTTTTTCCCTATTTTCACCGATGAAGACGCTGTTAAAAAGACGTGGAACAATTTGCTCAAAGAACCGTGAAAACGTTATTTATAACAACGACCAGCTGTTTAACGGGGTGAAAACATAAACAGGAGTTTGGCGAGTTTGGAAAAGATAGGCGGGAAAAAGCAGAATTGAAAAATGTATATATCTATATATAAATAATGCCAAATTTGGAAGTGGAGTCACTTGGGCGAAAGAAGAAATCCAATTTACTGCATCCCCTAGTCCGACAATGTAAGTGGTGAATATTCAAACTTCTTCAGCATATTCTATTTCTCCTAACGTTGTAAAAGAAAATTTCGTTTGTTGCGCAAAAAGAACAAACGAAGACCTAGAAACTATTAAAAGATTCTAAAAGAGTTTTATTTTTGTAATGTTTTCTATTTTTATTTTTCGATTTAGAAAAAAGAAGATTTAAAAAAAAACCAATAAAAAGGAAAGGAAATTCCATTTGAACGAGACACGGAGTCTAAAGGTTTTCAGTTAGTTGGAGACAGAAATAACAAAAGGTGAAAAATACATGTATAGTAAAAAATAATTTTTCAAAATTCGTTTTGTGCAGTAATTGTTTCGTTTTATTTTTACTCCCCTTTTTTTTAAATTTCGACAGAATATCCTGTGTATATTTTACCCTATTTAGATTCCCTTTTCTTTTAGTTCAAGTAACAAACTTTCCGCTAGATTTGTATCGCTAGCAAAAAATCATTTGACAACGATTACCGGAAATGGATGTCAAGTGTGCTTTGTATCCAGTGTTAGAGAATTTGCTGAGATTGAACTGTTTTCTACTGTGTAGAAGGACGTATTCCTTTTAAAAGCCGATATTTTCTTTTTGATTTTGTATTGTCAAATATTTCATTACTAGAAATATATTTTGTTGAGTGTGAATACAAGAAAAAGTAAATGAAATAACATCTAAGTGTGCAAATAAAATCCGGATTAATTACATATAAATAAAAATAATTCATTTATATTTATCACTTGATGATAAAGCAATTATTAAAAAAATCATGATATATTTTCTATTCACTTTTTTTAATTATATCTGATAATCTCTTTCGAAATTAATTGATGCAGACTGAATATTTTGTTAAATTAAAATGAAATTAGTGTAACGTGAAAATTGCTGTTTCCGTAAGTATATACACAAATGGTATAAACATTTAGAAAAACTTTATTTAAAAGAATTTATTTTTATTGTGATTATTAAATTTTACTGCAGATGATATTCACTGCATTAATAATTGCTCACTGGAATAAATTTTTAAAGGAAATCTTGTAGAAAAAGGAATTATTAACTTACTTTTATTTTTAAATATCATTATATATACATTTAAATCTAACATGTTTTTGTTTATTTATTTTATTTTTGCCTCATTACGTCATTACGTAAGTAATTTTAAGTACTAAGAGCAGCGTGTAATTAAGTTAAAATAAAATAAGCAGTGTAAATTGTCATTTATTTAAGTTTCATAAAACTTTTCAAAAATTTTACGCACATCTACCATGCAGAATTATAAAATAAAATTTAAAAAACAATATTCGCAAATGACTCTAGAAAATGCATTTGGTTATTGAAATCTAAAAACTATTTTCTTCAAGCACAGTAATTTCAGAGAAACTCAAGTACTTAACGAATGAACAAAGAAAAAATCTGAATATTCTTTTAGTTTTTACCCACAGATCTGGAAACATTTGTTAAACTTCAACCAGTTGAAATGGAACGGCGAAATTTACCATTACACCACAACTGGAAAGCAATTGCAGAAGCATCCCACTAAATCCTGACATATTTCGTTTACCCTCAAACAATAAATGAAGCTCTGCGTTATACATTAAATAAAGCAAGTCGTAGACATCTGCGGGGAACAGTGAAATATAATGTTAGGGGGAATAGGGAAAATAAGTACCTTTTTTTCCATATTTTTCCCCGAAGAAAACGATGCTAAAAAGACGTGGAACAATTTGCTCAAAGAGCCGTGAACGCGTTATTTACAACAACGACCGGCTGTTTAAACGGGGTGAAAACATAAACAGGAGTTTGGCGAGTCTGGAAAAGATAGGGGGAAAAAGTAGAATGGAAAAAATGTATATATCTATATATAAATAATGCCGAATTTGGAAGTGAAGTCACTTAGGCGAAAGAAGAAATCCAATTTACTGCATCCCCTAGTCCGATAATATCATTGGTGAATATTCGAACTTCTTCTGCACACTCTATTTCTCCTAACATTGTAAAAGAAAATTTCGTTTGGGGCGTAAAAGAACGAAAGAAGAATTAGAAACTATTAAAGGATTCTAAAACAGTTTTTTTGTTGTTGTTTTCTAATGTTTTTTTTTTTTTAGTAAAAAAAAGAAGATAGAAAAACGATAAAAAGGAAAGGAAATTCCATTTGAACGAGACACAGAGTCTAAAGGTTTTTAAGAATTTTTTCAGCTAGTTGGAGACAAAAATAACAATAGGTTAGAAATTTATATATATTAAAAAAATACAACAAATAAATAAAAATCAATTTTGTGCAGTAATTGTGTCGTTTTATTTTTACTACCTTTTTTTTTTATTTCAACAGCATAGGCAGTGCATATTTTTCCCTTTTTTGTTTCCTTTACTTTTATTTCCAGTAACAAACGTTTCCGCTGGATTTGTATCGTTAGACAAAAAAATCGTGTGACCGCCGTAACCGGAAGTGCATGCAACCGGTGTTTTGCATGTGGTGTTAGAGAATTTGCTGAGATTGAACTTTATTCTTCCTGTATAGAAGGAAGTATTCCTTTTAAAAAACAAGATTTTTTTTTCATTTTGTATTGTTAAATGCTTGATTACTAGAAAAATACTTTTGTTGAGGTTAATACAAAAATAATAATAAAAATAACATCTAAGCGACAAATAAAAACAGTATTGTTTACATATATTCATTTAAAATTATCTTTATGCTTTGATGATAAATCAATTATTAAAGGAGCATGATATATTTTCTATTCACGTTTCTTGATTATATCTAATAATCTCTTTCGAAATTAATTTATGCCGACTAAATATGTTGTTAAGATAAAATGAAATTAAGTTAACGTGTAAAATATATTTTGCATATATATAAACGAATGGTGTAATTTTTTACAAAAACTTCACTTATAATTATTTATTTTTATTGTGATAATTAAATTTTTTCTCCATTTGATCATCATTGCATTAATAATTATATATAAAACATATTTTTAAAATAAATCAAGTACAATAAAAAAAATAATAATAAACTTTTATTTTTAAACATTATTATATATATATATCTAAAATTAACTTATTTGTGCTTATATATTTTATATTTACTAATTTATTAAATAATTTTAAAAGCGTATAAGTAAATATGCAGTGAAAGATATAATTTATCTAATTTTACACAATACTTTTGAAAATTTTTATGCACAACGACTTTGCAGATTTAAGAAATATAATTTTAAAAATAATATTTACAAATGACACACGAAAATGAATTTGGTTATTGAAATCTAAAAATTATATTCTCCAAGCACAAGAATTTCAGAGAAAATCAAATACTGAAAATGAAATGGAACGGCGAAATTTACCATTAAACCACAACTGGAAAGTTATTGCAGAAGCCTCCCACTAAATCCTGACATATTTCGTTTACCCTCAAACATTAAATGAAGCTCTGAGTTATACATTAAATAAAGTAAACCGCAGACATAGACATCTGCCGGGAACAGTGAAATATAATTTTAGGGGGGAATAGGAAAAATAAGTTCCTTTCTTTTCCCTATTTTCTCCCGAAGAGGACGCTGTTAAAAAGACTTGCAACAATTTGCTCAAAGAGCCGTGAACGCGTTATTTACAACAACGACCGGCTGTTTAAACGGAGTGAAAACACAAACAGGAGTTTGGCGAGTTTGGAAAAGATAGGGAGGAAAAAGCAGAACAGAAAAATGTATATATCTATCTATAAATAATGCCGAATTTGGAAGCGGAGTCACTTAGGCGAAAGAAGAAATCCAATTTACTGTATCCGCTAGTCCGATAATGTAAGTGGTGAATATTCGAACTTCTTCAGCATTCTTATTTCTCCTAACATTGTAAAAGAAAATTTCGTTCGGTGCGTAAAAGAACGAAAGAAGAACTAGAAACTATTAAAGGATTCTAAAACAGTTTTTTTTTTTTTGTTGGTGTTGTTTTCTATTTTATTTTCCGATTTAGTGAAAAAAAATATATAAAAAAAACAATAAAAGGAATTGAAATTCCATTTGAACGAGACAAAGTCTAAAGGTTTTCATCTAGTTGGAGACAGAAATAACAAATGGTTAAAACTACGTATATAGCAAAAAAAAATATATATATTTTTCAAAATGAGTTTAGTGCCGTTTTGTGTAGTAATTGTTTCGTTTTATTTTTATTCATTTTTTTTTCTTTCAGCAGTATATGCAGTGCATATTTTTCCCTTTTTTAATTCTCTTTTCTTGTAGTTCCAGTAGCAAACGTTTCCGCTACATTTATATCGTAGGAAAAAAAAATCGTTTGACAGCGATAACCGGAAGTGTATGTCACGTGTGCTTTGCATCTAGTATTAGAGAATTTGCTGATGATTGAATTTTTTTTTTTTTCCTTTCTGTGTAAAAGGAAGTATTTCTTTTAAAAAACAAGATTTTTTTTTAAATTTTGTATTGTGAAATGTTTGATTACTAAAAAATACTTTGTTGAGTGAAAGTACGGAAAAAAGTAAAATATCCAAGTGACGAATAAAACCCGGAATGTTTACACATAAATAAATAAAAAAACAACACTTTAATTCCACCCATTTTTTATTTATTTATTTATTTTTTTAATGTTTTCCTTTAGTATTTATTCGTTGATTTAAACATATAGCAATTTGAAGAAAATGGAGTTAATTACTAAAATCAATACTTTTTATCATTATGCAAGATTTTTAAAACTTTTATTACCAATTTTAGAATTAAAATATTTTATTACTTTGCTTCAATACATTGCAATGTTTCACATTCAATATTCTATTTAAAGAATTTAAACCATTTTAAAATTTTATAAGTTGAAAATTTTATAGTTAATAGCTAATTTCAAAAACTGATTTTCAAATAATGATACCATTAAATTTTCCAATTCAAATGATTTACAATGATATAAAGTATATTTATCATCCAACTAAACGTGCAAAAAATAACTTTGGAATACCTAACTATGATTACAAATTTAAATGGCTCTAAATTTTAGTTTTCTTTGATTCTTTTATTTCTGGTATCAGTTTATCAGTTATACTTAATTAAAAGTTTAATATTTCTGAATGTCTAAATTGACTTAATTGATTGTCTAAATTGCTAGTAAAGTATTCCTAATTAAAAAAGTATGTATGTAATTTTTTTTTTTTTTTGCAAAACATATTTTTAGATTTTTTGGTGAAAATTTAAATAACAAACACTGTCAAAATATAGCTAAATAATCTTAATTAATTGCTTAATTAAGATTATTAATCTATATAGATAAAAATCTATAAATATCTATCAGATAAATATCTATAAATATTTATCTGATCTATATAGATAAATATCATTTACTTAAAATTATTAAATTCTCATTTTATTAGTTATAAAATTGGTTTAAATTAAATAAATAGTATAATATTTTATTTATATTTTTTATAATATTTTATCTTTACAAATTTTCCGAATTTCCTGTGAAAATTTTGTGTGTAATATTTTTGAATATTTTGAATATCTTTTATATAAATTTCAAAAAAACTTTTTTTCACAAAAGTACGCTATTTTTTCTTACAAATTAATCTCAATAAACTCTATTTCATCATCTTTTTCATCGTCTCAACAGCCCGATAGTGGGGAATCCGAAACACGAGATGTTTATTTACGAGGTATGGTTGTCAGCTCTACGCCCAACAGTCATATCAAACATTTTGGTCTGATGGCTATAGGTCGCGGTTTCGTTTGACAGTAGAGCATCACAGGACACAGTCAGACTTCTCATCCAAATCATTCCCAGCACTCTGACTTTGGTATCACAGGCTTCAGGTTCGAATCCCGGCGGGGGGCATGGATGTTTGTCAGTGGTTCGGAATACACTTTAAACTGTAGGTCCCGGTCTGTTTAGCCTTTGTTTACACAAGATTACTGCACAAACCAAACCAAATCACCCACATCATTCCCAAACAGTAAAATACTAACTCAGCTCTAGGCACAGTGATGTGGTGTGGCGCAGTAATAGTCATATTAGACCAAATTACTCATATTATTAGTATCATATTTGGAACCAACGGTTTAAAGTGGATGCCGAACCACTACAAACATCCATGTCACCATCGGGACTATAACCCAAAGCATCTGATACTAAACGCCAGAGCGCTAATCGCTCAGCTGTCAGATCACAAAATCTGTTTAAAATTCGGAAATATTTATAGCAAATGTATTATTAATTTCACTATTATAGTAAATATGTTTTTTTTTATTTAATAACTTTAAATGGTTCGAAAAATTATCCATCTATTTTAAGACATATTTCTTTTCCAAAGTTATCGAAGTAAAATATTACTGTTTTGCGAAAGAGATGGATTTAATGAAAGTCGAAATTAATTCTCTGAAAGAATATATCTTTGTTTTGCAATCATACATTCTACCTACAGTTTAATATTAAATTTTTCATTACATGCTGATACAAATTTCACTGTTAAACATACAAATGTACCGGGCAAAATTTTCTAATATAATGGAAAATGCAGTTTGAAAACGCAGATATATTATTTTAATGTTCGAGAATAACAACATTTAATTCCTAGTTTGAAACATTTTTCATTTAAAGGGGAATATAAAATTGGATGTTTTATATCTTTAGATATAAAATAATATTCTACATAAAAATTTTAAATTATTATTTCCCAATTATAAAAATTCGAGGTAGAAAATATTTCTCGAAATGAATCACATATTTATTCATTAGTCTATAAAAGTAATTTTAAAATCTATGCAGATAATTATGTAGATGGAAGTAGGATTTTGTATGACAAAATAAATTACGAATGAAAACTTTTTTATCAAGTTGTAACTATGAATCTTTAAATGATGAATTTACTAAAATATTTATATGATTAAAGTAAGAAATTATAAAATAAAAATATCATTATAAATAAAATACCTGATATCAGATTGATTTGCAAAATAAATACATTATAATTTTTTTTTTATATTCTTGGTATCATGACATAGCAAACAGAAAAGTCGAGTAAATTTACTGATAAAATTAATTGTGAAAGGTACATATTAATATTGATGCATATAATATTTTTGTAGTCTTATTTATAAAGTTTATTTTCTACTACTACGTATTCCAAACTTCAAAATTATATTGAAAATCAACCATTTAAGTCTGATAATAATTCATCTTTTTAAATATTATTTTCTGGCAAAATCATAATTTTCTGACGTCTTATGCGTTTGAAAATATATTTACTAATAAAAAAAAAATACTGTTTCATGTTATTTTAAAAATTATCTTTTATTTGTAGATTTTTTATTGGAATTTGTAGACGAAGACGTTTATGCAAGGCTCAGTTATATTATAATAATGTCAGATATTTTATAACTATGTGTTTGTAAATATCGCTACAACAATTATTAAAACTATCATTTTTCTATTAAATTATAAATATTGTATATACACAGGGGAACTGGTGAGCAACATTATATGCAATGCATACAGAACCATCAGATGCAAAATCTGCATTAAGCCAAATTAATAAATCCTTTTAGCTGATTAGAAAATACTGCTATACAAATGTGAAAAGTATATAACTTTTTTCACTGTCTTGCAATTATTTGTACTTCTTCAGCAAAATAATTATATAATTTGTATAACATTCGTTTTATGGACGTAAAATTGTTGTTTATTAATACTATGTAGAAAGTTTATTCCAATTTATGATATTGTATGCAATGATAAATTGTATATTTATTGAGAACGTTATAAATGTATGAAAAAAATCTAAGAAAACGATATTTATATAAACGATATTTATATTTTTATTATTATAAAAGTACAATTTTATAATGAACTTAAATAAATTTTTGACCTTGTATATGTATTTACTGACTTTTGTATTTATTTATAATTTTTACATTTTTATGCTTTTATATTTATTATTTTATTGAACTTTGTTATGTTACTCTCTTGCATATGTAACAGTTGAACTGTATGTAACATGTATACTCACAAGCTTTAAACGTAATAAATTAAGAAAATCTAGGGCGAAGAGGTGGGCCTGAATTGCCGAGTGGCTAGCGCTCTGGCGCTCTGTACTGCAGGTTTCGGGTTCGAGTCCCGACGGTGCCATGGATGTTTGTAGTGGTTCGAAATCAACTTTAGACCCTAGATTCCGTTCTAATATGATGGGCATTGTTACTCTGCGTCTGTGGCTTATCTTCAAGTTACACGCGCCCCCTGGGTAATGCAAAGTGAGTAACGTCTGTGCAGCGCTTGCCTTAGGACATCCAAGACAGTTGTCTAAGTGTTTGCCAGTTGCATTAGAAGAAAAAAAAACTTGCGAAGAGTATAGCAAAGTTAAGAGCATGCTTAAAAAGTTGTAATACACTAAAAAAATATTTTCAAATACGGAAAAATCTTAGTAAATCACAAAAAAAAAAAATGGCGCCAAATATTTTCTACAAAAAGTATATTTTAATAATGTTTGTTTAATTAAATCTTGCCACAAAATTGAAAAAACTGTATTGTAAAATAAAAAAAAAAAAAAAAAACATGATTTACAATAAGGTGTCCAATATATTTTTTTCTTTACATATTTTTATTAGGATTATTTAATTTACTATTAAATATTCAATTAAGTCAATTCAGACATTCGTAAAGTAATGAATGAAATAGTAAATGTAATTAGAAGTAAGAGCCAAAGTAAATTAAACTTTAGATTAATTTAAATTTGTCATCATACTCAGATGTTCTAGAGTTATTTTTGACGCTTTTAAGCGTAGGACCTTAAATTCATATCATTGTAAAGCAATTGAATTGCAAAATGTAATGATATCAATATTTGAAAATCAGTTTTTGAAATTAGTTATTATTTATAAAAATTCATGAAATTGTATATGAGAATACGCTTGCCTTATGAAAATATTAAGATGGTCTAAATTGTTTCAAGAGAATAACTAATGTTAAATATTGTATTGTATTAAAGCAAAGAAATAAAATAGTTTAATTATACAATTTGCAATAAAAATCTTCCACAGCTTCCATAATGTTTGAAAGTATTGATTTCGGTAATTAATTTTAATTGCTTTAAATTGCTGTGTGGTTAAAAAGGGAACAAAAGATAACAAAAATGAAAATAGTTGATTACTTTACTGGAATGAACACCGTTTTTTTATTTTTATTTATATGTAAACAATCCGGATTTTATTTGTCACTTAGATATTTTATTTTGTTTTTTCGTATTCACATTCAACAAAAGTATTTTTCTTGTAATCAAACAATTGACAATAAACTAGACTTATAATTGACTTTGTTTTTTAAGAGGAATACTTCTTTCTACACGAGAAAATATTAAATCTCAGCAAATTCTCTAACACTAGATGTAAAGCACACGTGACATTCACTTCCAGTTATTGCTGTCGAACGATTTTTTTTCCTAACGATGCAAATCTAGCGGAAACGTTTGTTACTGGAACTAAAAGAAAATTAAAAAATATGCACTGTATATTCTCCTTAAATAAGTAAATGGGAATAAAAATAAAACGAAACAATTGCTACACAAATCGAATTTTCGAAAATATTTTTTTTTTTTTTTTTTTTTTTTTTTGCGATATACGTATTCTTAACAGTTTGTTATTCCTGCCTCCAAAAAGCTGAAAAACCTTTAGACTCTGTGTCTGGTTCAAATGGAATTTTCCTTTTTTTTATTGTTTTTCTCGTCATTTTTTTTTTTTTTTTTACTAAATCGAAAAATAAAAATAGAAAACAACAACAACAAAAAAAAACTATTTTAGAATCCTTTAATAGTTTCTAGTTCTTCTTTCGTTCTTTTTACGCACCAAACGAAATTTTCTTTTACAATGTTAAGAGAAACAGGATGTGCTGAAGAAGTTCGAATATTCACTACTTGCATTATCAGACTGGGGGATGCAGTAAATTGGATTTCTTCTTTCGCCCAAGTGACTCCACTTCCAAATTCGGCATTATTTGTATATAGATAAATGCATTTTTCTATTCTGCTTTTTCCCCCTATCTCTTCCAAACTCGCCAAACTCCTGTTTATGTTTTCACCCCGTTTAAACAGCCGGTCGTTGTTGTAAATAACGCGTTCACGGCTCTTTGAGCAAATTGTTCCACGTCTTTTTAACAGCGTCTTCTTCGGGAAAAAATAGGGAAAAAAGTACTTATTTTTCCCTATTTCCCCCTAACATTATATTTCACTGTTCCCGGCAGATGTCCATGGCTGGCTTTATTTAATGTATAACTCAGAGCTTCATTTAATGTTTGAGGGTAAACGAAATATGTCAAGATTTAGAAGAAGGCTTCTACAATTACTTTCCAGTTGTGGTTTAATGGTAAATTTCGCCGTTCCATTTCAGCTGGTTGAAGTTTAACAAATGTTTCCAGGTCTGTGGGAGCTGAAAACTCTAAGAATGTTAATTTTTTTTTCTTTTTTCATTCGTTAAGTACTGGATTTTCTCTGAAATTCCTGTGCTTGAAGAATTTAATTTTAGATTTCAATAAACGCATTTTCTAGAGCCATTTTCGAATATTATTTTTAAAGCTATATTCTATAAATCTGCAAATTAGCTCTGCATATAATTTTAAAAGTATTAAGAAAATTAAGTAAATGACAATTTAAACTGCCTATTTTATTTTAACATAATTATACGCTGATCTTAATTCTTAAAAATAATTTGTCGAAACCCTAATTATGTAAAAATAAAATACATAAATACAAATAATTTCGATTTAAATATATATAATGACATTTAAATATAAAAGTATATTAATAATTCCTTTATTTTACATGATTTTCTTTAAAAATGTGTTTTAGTGTACAATTATAAAAGCAGTGATGTTCACCTTCAGAAAAATTTAATTATCGCAATAAAAGAAATTAATTATCAATCAAGTTTTTATAAAAGTTTAAACAATTCGTGTGTGTCTATTAATGGAAAATGCAATATACACGATATTTTAATTTCATTTTAATTTAACAACATATTCAGTCTCCATAAATATATTTCAGAAAGATTATGAGATATAATTAAAAAAGTGGAATAGAAAATATATCATGCTTTTATCAAATGTTTTATCATCAAATGAAAAGAATAAATATATTGCATATAATGGAGTAAATAAATATAATTGGAGTAAATAATAAAATACATCAGTTATAAAATGTGTACTAAGAATCTTACAAAGCTTGCATAATGAAAAAAAAATGGATTTTGGTAATTAACTTCTCTTGCTTCAAATTGCCTTGTCTCTAAATCAACGAAAAAACAGACTAAAAGATAACAGAAAATAAAAATGGTTAACTACTTTACAGGAACAAAATTCGAGTTTTTCTTTTTATTTATATGTAAAGAATCCGGGTTTTATTTGTCACTTAGATATTTTATTTATTTATTTATTTTTTTTTGCATTCACACTCAACGAAAGTATTTTTCTAGTAATCAAACATTTGACAATGCAAAGTTAAAAAAATCTTGTTTAAGTGGAATACTTCCTTCTACACATGAGAAAAAAAATCAATCTAAGCAAATTCTCTAATACTAGATGTAAAGCACACGTGACATCCACTTCCGGTTAACACTGTCAAACGATTTTTTTCTAACGATACAAATCTAGGGAAACGTTTGTTGCTGGAACTAAAAGAAAAAGGGAATCAAAAGATACGAAAATATGCGCTGTATATGCTGAAGAAATTTAAAAAAAAGGAATAAAAATAAAACTTTTCTTCTTTTTCTTTTTTCTGCTACATATGTACTTTTAACCGTTTGTAATTTTGTCTCAAAATACCTGAAAACCTTTAGACTCTGTGTCTTGTTCAAATGGAATTTCCTTTCCTTTTTATTGTTTATTTTTTTAATCTTTTTTTTATTAAATCGAAAAATAGAAATAGAAAAAAAAAAAAAATTTAGAATCTTTTAATAGTTTCTAATTCCTCTTTCGTTCTTTTTACGCACCAAACGAAATTTTCTTTTACAATGTTAGGAGAAATAGAATGTGCTGAAGTACGAATATTCACCACTTACATTATCGGACTAGGGGATGCAGTAAATTGGATTTCTTCTTTCGCTTAAGTGACACCACTTCCAAATTCGGCGTTATTTATATATAGATATATATATTTTTCTATTCTACTTTTTCCCCTTATCTTTTCCAAACTCGCCAAACTCCTGTTTATTTTTTCATCCTATTTAAACAGCCGGTCGTTGTTGTAAATAACGCGTTCACGGCCCTTTGAGCAAATTGTTCACGTATTTTAACAGCATCTTCTTCGGAGAAAAATAGTGAAAAAAAGGTACTTATTTTCGATATTCCACCTAACATTATATCTCACTGTTCCCGGTAGATGTCCATGGCTTGCTTTATTTAATTTATAACTCAGAGCTTCATTTAATGTTTCAGGGTAAACGAAATAAGTCAAGATTTAGTGGGAGTCTTCTGCAATTACTTTCCAGTTGTGTTTTAATGGTAAATCTCGCCGTTCCATTTCAGCTGGTTGAAGTTTAACACATTTTTCCAGGTCTGTGGTTGCTATAAACTAAAAGATTATTCACATTTTTTTCTTTTTTATTCGTTAAGTACTTCGTTTTTTCTGAAATTCCTGTGTTCGAAAAATATAATTTTTAGATTTCAATAACCAAATGCATTTTCTAGTGTCCTTTGTAAATATTATTTTTAAAATTATATTTTATAAATCTGGTGTCCATAAAACTTTTGAAAAGTATTTAAATAAGCGACAAATTAAATAAGAAAATTAAATAAGCGACAAATTAAACCCTATTTTATTTTAACCTAATTATACGCTGAAATAATTTACGCTGTTTTAATTATACGCTAAATAAATTATTAATAATTGATTTATTTGCCTGCTTTTCCTTAAAAATGCGTTTTAGTGTACAATTATTAATGCAGTGATAATCGCACTGCACAAAATTTAATTATCACAATAAAAAACATATTTTTTATAATAATTTACACCATTCGTGTATATACTTATGCAAAATGTATTCTACACTTCACTTTAATTTTATTGTGATTATAGAAATATTCAGTCTGCATAAATTAATTTAGAAAGACATTATTAGTTATAATTAAATTATGTGAATAGAGAGTGCATACTCATTCTTTAATAATCGCTTCATCATCAAAGGATAAATATCAATAAATTCTTTTTATTGATACGTAATCAAACCGGGTTTTATTTCTCACTTATATGACATTTTTATTATTATTTTTTTTAATTCACACTCAACAATAGTATGTTTCTACTACTAAAACTTTTGATAACACAAAATAAAAAAATGGAATACTTTTTTCTTCAAAGGAGAAAAAAATCCAATCTCAGCAAATTCTCTAACACTACATGCAAAGCACACGTGACTTCCACTTCCGGTTATCGCTGTCAAACGATTTTTTTTTCTAACGATACAAATCTAGTGGAAACATTTGTTACTGGAACTAAAAGAAATGGGTATCAAAAAAGGGAAATATATGCAGTGTAAATTCAGCTGAAATTTAAAAAAAAAACAGGAATAAAAATAAACCAAACAATTACTACGCAAAATGGATTTTGAAAAGTATTTTTTTTTATTGCTACATATATATTTTTAACCGTTTTTTATTTCTGTCTCCAACTATATAAAAACCTTTAGACTCTGTGTCTCGCTCAAATGGAATTTCCGTTCCCTTTTTTTTTTTTTTTTTTTTTTTTTTTTTTTTTTTTTTTCCCCATCAAAAACAGAAAACAACAACAGAAAACAGTTTTAGAATACTCTAATAGTTTCTAGTTTTTCTTTCGTTCTTTTATGCACCAAACGAAATTTTCTTTCACAATGTTAAGAGAAATTAAATGCCCTGAAGAAGTTCGAATATTCACCATTTACATTATCGGACTAGAGGATGCAGTAAATTGAATTTCTTCTTTCGCCTAAGTGCCTCCACTTCCAAATTCGGCATTAATTATATATAGATATATACATTTTTCTATTCTGCTTTTTCCCCCTATCTTTTCCAAACTCGCCAATCTCCTGTTTATGTTTTCACCCCGTTTAAACAGCCTGTCGTTGTTGTAAATAACGCGTTCAGGGCTTTTTGAGCAAATTGTTCCGCGTCTTTTTAACAGCGTCTTCTGCTGGAAAAATAGTGAAAAATTACTTTTTTCCCTATTCCCCCTAACATGATATTTCACTGTTCCCGGCAGATGTCTATGGCTTGCTTTATTTAATGTATAACTCAGAGCTTCATTTAATGTTTGAAGGAAAACGAAATATGTCAGGATTTAGTGGGTGGTTTCTGCAATTACTTTCCAGTTGTGATTTGATGGTAAATTTTGCCGTTCCATTTCAGCTGGTTGAAGTTTAACAAACGTTTTCAGATCTGTGTGTGCTGAAAACTAAAAGAATATTTATATTTTTTTTCTTTCATTTGTTAAGTACTTGATTTTCTCAGAAATTCCTGTGCTTGAAGAATATAATTTTTGTATTTCAATAACCAAATGCATTTTCTAGAGCCATTTCTGCATACTATTTTAAAAATTATGTTTCATAAATCTTCAAAGTTGATGTGCAGAAATTTTTTGAAAGTATTACGAAAATTAAATAAACGGCAATTTAAACCCTATTTTATTTTAACTTAATTATGCGCTGATCTTAATGATTAAAAATTCTTTGTCGAGAATAATAATCAGTTAAAAATTAAATAAATAAACTCAAATAAGTTAGATTTAAATGTATATAATGATATTAAAAAAGTAAGGAGCATTAATACTAAATCCTTTATTTTACATGAGTTACTTAAAAAAAATTTTGTTTTAATGTACAATTATTAATGCAGTGATGATCACCTGTAGAAAAATTTAATTATCACAATAAAAATAAATAAATTATAAATGAAGTTTTTACCAAAAATTAAACCATTCGTGTATGGACTTCTGAAAAATATATATTACCGCGTTATATTAATTTCATTTTAGTTTAACAACATATTCATTAGGCATAAATTAATTTCGAATGCGATTTTTAGATATAATTAAAAAACGTGACTAGAAAACATGTCATGCTTTTCTAATAATTGCTGAATCATTAAAGGATAAATATAAACGAATTCTTCTTATTTATATGTAAACAAATCGGGTTTTATTTGTCCCTTAGTTTGTTTTTATTATTTTTTTTTGTATTCAAACTCAACAAATGCATTTGTTGATAGAAATATCGATCATTTGATAATAGAAATTGAGAAAAAAATCTTGTTTTTTAAGAGGCATACTTCCTTCAACCCGAGAAATAATTTTAAACTCAGCAAATTCTATAACACAATACAACTTCTCAACCAGATGCACTTCCGGTTATCGTTGTCAAACGATTTTTTTTTCTTCTAATGATACAAATCAAGGTGAAACGTTTGTTACTGGAACTAAAAGAAAAGGGAAAAATATGCACTGCATATTCTGCTGGAATGAAAAAAAAAAAAAAAAAAAAAAAAAACCAGGAGTAAAAATAAAACAAAACAATTACTGCACTAAACTGATTTTGAAAAAACTTCTATTTTTTTGCTATATATGTATTTCTAATCGTTTGTTATTTCTGTCTCCAACTACCTGAAAACCTTTAGACTCTGTGTCTCGTTCAAATGGAATTTCCTTTCCTTTTTATTGTTTTTTTTTTAAATCTTTTTTTTTACTGAATCGAAAAATAAAAATAGAAACCAACAACAAAAAAACAGTTTTAAATTCCTTTAATAGTTTCCAGTTTTCTTTCGTTATTTTTACGCACCGAACGAAATTTTCTTTTACAATGTTAGGAGAAATAAGAATGTGCTGAAGAAGTTCGAATATTCACCACTTACATTATCGGACTAGGGGATGCAGTAAATTGGATTTCTTCTTTCGCCTAAGTGACTCCCCTTCCAAATTCGGCATTATTTATATATAGATATATACATTTTTCTATTCTGCATTTTCCGCACTATCTTTTCCAAACTCGCCAAACTCCTGTTTATTTTTTCACCCCGTTTAAACAGCCGGCCGTTGTTGTAAATAACGCGTTCACGGCTCTTTGAGCAAATTTTCCACGTCTTTTTAACAGCATCTTTTTCGGGGAAAAATAGGGAAAAAAGCTACTTATTTTCCCCCTAACATTATATTTCACTGTTCCCGGCAGATGTCCATGACTTGCTTTATTTAATGTATAACTCAGAACTTCACTTAATGTTTGAGGGTAAACGAAATATGCCAGGATTTAGTGGAAGGCTTCTGCAATTACTTTCCAGTTGTGCTTTGATGGTAAATTTTGCCGTTCCATATCAGCTGGTTGAAGTTTAACAAACGTTTTCAGGTCTGTGTGTGCTGAAAACTAAAAGAATATTTAAATTTTTTTTTTCTTTCATTTGTTAAGTACTTGATTTTCTCAGAAATTCCTGTGCTTGAAGAATATAATTTTTGTATTTCAATAACCAAATGCATTTTCTAGAGCCATTTCTGCATACTATTTTAAAAATTATGTTTCATAAATCTTCAAAGTTGATGTGCAGAAATTTTTTGAAAGTATTACGAAAATTAAATAAACGACAATTTAAACCCTATTTTATTTTAACTTAATTATGCGCTGATCTTAATGATTAAAAATTCTTTGACGAGAATCATAATCAGTTAAAAATTAAATAAATAAACTCAAATAAGTTAGATTTAAAGGTATATAATGATATTAAAAAAGTAAGGAGCATTAATAATAAATCCTTCATTTTACATGAGTTACTTAAAAAAAAATTTGTTTTAGTGTACAATTATTAATGCAGTGATGATCTCCTGTAGAAAAAATTAATTATCACAATAAAAATAAATAAATTATAAATGAAGTTTTTACCAAAAATTAAACCATTCGTGTATGGACTTCTGAAAAATATATATTACCGCGTTATATTAATTTCATTTTAGTTTAACAACATATTCATTAGGCATAAATTAATTTCGAAGGCGATTATTAGATATAATTAAAAAAACGTGACTAGAAAACATGTCATGCTTTTCTAATAATTGCTTTATCATTAAAGGATAAATATAAACGAATTCTTCTTATTTATATGTAAACAAATCGGGTTTTATTTGTCACTTAGTTTGTTTTTATTATTTTTTTTTGTATTCAAACTCTACAAATTCATTTTTCTAGTAATCGATCATTTGATAATAGAAATTGAGAAAAAAGAGGCATACTTCCTTCAACCCGAGAAATAATTTTAAACTCAGCAAATTCTATAACACTAGATGCAACTTCCCAACCAGATGCACTTCCGGATATCGTTGTCAAACGATTTTTTTTTCTTCTAACGATACAAATCAAGGTGAAACGTTTGCTACTGGAACTAAAAGAAAAGGGAAAAATATGCACTGCATATTCTGCTCGAATGAAAAAAAAAAAAAAAAAAAAAACCCGGAGTAAAAATAAAACAAAACAATTACTGCACTAAACTGATTTTTAAAAAACTTTTATTTTTTTGCTATATATGTATTTCTAATCGTTTGTTATTTCTGTCTCCAACTACCTGAAAACCTTTAGATTCTGTGTCTCGTTCAAATGGAATTTCCTTTCCTTTTTATTGTTTTTTTTTAAATCTCTTTTTTTACTAAATCGAAAAATAAAAATAGAAAACAACAACAAAAAAACAGTTTTAAATTCCTTTAATAGTTTCCAGTTTTCTTTCGTTCTTTTTTCGCACCGAACGAAATTTTCTTTTACAATGTTAGGAGAAATAAGAATGTGCTGAAGAAGTTCGAATATTCACCACTTACATTATCGGACTAGCGGATGCAGTAAATTGGATTTCTTCTTTCGCCTAAGTGACTCCGCTTCCAAATTCGGCATTATTTATATATAGATATATACATTTTTCTGTTCTGCTTTTTCCTCCCTATCTTTTCCAAACTCGCCAAACTCCTGTTTATGTTTTCACCCCGTTTAAACAGCCGGTCGTTGTTGTAAATAACGCGTTCACGGCTCTTTGAGCAAATTGTTCCACGTCTTTTTAACAGCGTCTTTTTCGGGAAAAAATAGGGAAAAAAGCTACTTATTTTCCCCCTAACATTATATTTCACTGTTCCCGGCAGATGTCCATGGCTTCCTTTATTTAATGTATAATTCAGAGCTTCACTTAATGTTTGAGGGTAAACGAAATATGTCAGGATTTAGTGGAAGCCTTTGCAATTACTTTCCAGTTGTGGTGTAGTGGTAAATTTCACCATTCCATTTCAGCTGGTTTGAAATTTAACAATTTTACAGTTCTGTGGTAGCTGAAAACTAAAAGAATATTTATATTTCTTTTTTTTTTCGTCTGTTAAGTACTTGATTTTCTCTGAAATTTTGTGCTGGATGAATATAGTTTTTAGATTTCAATAACCATATTCATTTTCTAGAATCATTTGTAAATAGTATTTTTAAAAGTATATTCTCCAAATCTGCTGTGCATAAAAGTTTTGAAAATTATTATGAAAATTAAAATGACAACTTAGACTTCCTATTTTATTTTAACTTAATTATACGCTCTTAAAATTACTCTGCCGAATAACATAATTAGGTAAATATCAAATAAATAAATAAAACTGACTGTGATTTGAAAATAAAAGCATATTAGTAACTCCTTTCTTTTATAAGTTTTTCTTAAAAAGTTTGTTTTAATGCAACAGAAAAATTTAATTATCGCATTAAAAATATATTTTATAAAAATTTAAATCATTCGTGCTTGTACTTATGGAAAATGCAATTTACACGATATATTTATTTCACTGTAGTTTAATAACAAATTCAGTTTGCATAAATAAATTTTTCAAGAGATTATTAGATATAATTAAAGCTTGAATAGAAAATATATAAAGTTCCTTTAATAATTGATTTATCATCAAAGGATAGGTATAAATGCGTTAATAAGAATTTACATTTAAACTCATATCAAGAGTATTATAATTTTTTCTCTCAAACCTTTTCAAAGAAAATAATTAAAAAGTTTTTGTAATGATATAGTTAAATATAAAAAAAAAATTCATTTATGTTTGTACTTTTTAATTGAAATTGAATTTAGGAAGGAGTTTATTTTAAGTTACAAATAAATAAATATTTAATTAAAAACTATAAATTTAAATATAAAATTATTATTATTATTTTTTTGTTATATTTTAAACTTCAGTATTTTTTGTGAATGATGTATTAAATTTTGAACTAAGTTAGTGGTATTGGAAAGGATGATGATGAATATAATTATTTTTTTGTTGAACATCGGTGAGTCTCATATGATACGAACAGTCCTCGCTAGGTGATTAGGATAAGACATATCTGAAGATGACTTTTAGGAGTAACTGCTTCACATTTGCGTGTGTTTTGGGTGAAATATCGGTAAGAATCGCATCAGAAAACCTGACAATTGATCATCTAATTTCCCAATTTCATCGTTTGACTACAAAGAGACCGCCAGCGAAATCGAACATGTAACCTCCAGCAGGCAAGTGGATTTGTGGACTGGAAAGTTCTTTCATTAAGAGGTGGAAAGAGCTTAAGAAATCGTTTTTAGGCAATTTCGTTACTGCAGTATTATTATATTATAGTAAGGAGTAAAATCCTTAGTTTTAAAACTATTTATTTAATTTAAACCTATTTAAACATTATTTATTTAACGTACCATATAATAAATTTCTAACAAATTCTCACACAATCGATGAAAAATTGCTCCTAATAATGTTTCTGTTTTATTATTACAGAGAATGTTTTTTTCTTATGTATAAAAACTAACAAGTCATTTTAAAATTAATAATGATAATAATAACCCTGTAACTTTGGATTAGATTTGCTGATATTTTATTAATTCTTTTACACTTATTGTTTGTAAAAAGCATTAAAAATCTACTGTTTAACAAAAGGTTAAAAAAAAAAAAAAAAAAAAACTGTATACTTTCTTTACTTCAAATATTAATATTCTATCTTTAGCATCTTAAGAAATGAATATATATGTTTTAATAAAACCCGTTATGAATATAATGTTGCTTATGAAGAGCATGATACATACCGTATTAGATGGCATCAGATGTTATTTTTTTTGTTCTAATGCAGCTGGCAAATACTTAGACAGTTCTCTTTGATGCCTTAAGGCAAGCGCTGCACAGACCTTACTCACTCAGCACTACCCAGGAGGTGAATGTAGCTTGAAGATAAGAGACAGACGCGGAGTAACATTACGCTCGCAACTCTGTACGACCATGCTAGACCAGGGAACTACGGTTTTAAGTGGACTCCTAACCACTACCAAATTTCACGTGAAAATAAAATTTAATTTTCTAGCTGTTTGTTTAATTTATACCAATTTTAAAACTATTTAACATGCCATATAAATATTTAAAAAAAACATAAAAATATATTTCACACATATAACATATAATAAACTACTGCCAACTTCTCACATAATCGACGAAAAATTTCTACTAATAAATTACTGTTCTTGTTTTATTATTATAGATAATATATTTTTTTTATGTTTAAAAAGTAATAAGTCATTTTAAAACTAGTAATAATAATAATTTTGTAACTTTCTTGAAATTTGCTGATATTTTATTAATTTTTTTAAATTTATTTTATGAAGGTTAAATAATGAAATCGTTTGTAAAAATGATTAACATATTGATACGACAAAAATAAAAATATATTGTTTCAGAAAAGGAAAACAATCCACCTCTACAATTTATTGACTTCAAACATTAATTTTCCATCTTTAACGTCTTATGAAATGCATATACATGTTTCAATAAAACCCATTATGAAAATAAAATTGCTGCGACATTAAAATTATTTATTTATTTCAATTATGTTTCTAAAACAATCGTAAACATTTACTCCCATGCAAAACCGTTAAGCATTTTCATAGAGAAGCACTATTTCATCCAAAACAACTTAATATGCTTCTGCGGTAAAGGCCCTGAATTACCACACCACTGATTAAGTTCAGCAGCATAAAGAACAACCAATGTATACCCTCCGCTAATCTTTCAGCCAAAGGCGGTACTCATTTTACAGATATTTCTTCAAAGGTTTTGCCGAAGAAGACTACTCCAGTTTCTGCATTACATCTACACATCCATTTAAACATCCTTAAAAGATCCTTCAAACAGCCGGCGGCGTTGGAACTTAAAACATTAAGCATATTAGCAACTTCGTTGACTTGACCGATACAGGCTTGTTAGGGACTGGCTCATTTCCAAATTTTTATCTGGAGCATTTTAAAGAGCAAATCCCATTTAGTAAATTTGCAAACCCTTTTCATTCGAAAGGAAAGGCTACAGGGAAGGATTTCGTCTTATTTATATTAATATAATGTTACTTATGATGAACATTATATATATCCTATTCGATGGCATAAATGACGGCAGATGTTATTTAGTGTAATTTTTTGATACTTAAACAAAAGCAAAGGGGTATAATGTTTTATGTTTAAAGTAAAATTTCACGTGAAACTAAAAATTTAATTTTATAACTTTCTGTATAATTTAAACCTATTTTAATCTTATTTATTTAACATAACATATGAATATAAATAAAACCATATAAAATATCTTTTAAAAATATAACAAATTTCTGCCTACTTCTCACATAATCGATGAAAAATTGTACTATCAAATTCCTGTTTCTGTTTTATTATTTCAGATAATGTATTTTTCTTATGTATATATTTTAACAAGTCATTTTAAAACTAGTAATAATAACAATCTTGTAACCTTTTCATCAAATTTGCTGATATTTTATTAATTTTTTTAACTTATTTTCCGAAGGATAAATAACAAAGCTGTTTGTAAAAATGATTGAAATTTCGCAAGTCATTTTAAAACTAGTAATACTAATCAACCTCTAACTTTTCATGCAATTTTTTTACATTTTATTAATTATTTTGAACTTATTTTTAAAACTATTTATTTAACATATCATATAAATATAAAATAAAACCATGATAACGTCTTTCATAAATGTACCATATAATAAACTTCTGCCAACTTATCACATAATCGATGAAAAAGTGCTACTAATAAATTACTGTTACGAAAAATATAAAAATATAATGTTGAAGAAAAGGTTAAAAATCAACGTCTACAATTTATTTACTTCAAACATCAATTTTCAATCTTTGACGTCTTATGAAATGAATATATATGTTTCAATAAAACACTTTATGAAGATAAATTGCTGCAACATTAAAAATATTTATTTCTCTGAATTATGTTTCTAAAATAATCGTAAACATTTACCCCTATGCAAAACCACTAAGCATTTTCATAGAGGAGCGATATTTCATCGGAAACAACTTAATATCCTTCTGCGGTAATGGCCCTGAATTACCACCGCACTGATAAAGTTCAAGAGCATAAAGAACAACCAATGTATACCCTCCGCTAATCTTTCAGCCAGAGGCGGTACTCATTTTACAGATATTTCTTAAAAGGTTTTGCCGAAGAAGTCTACTCCAGTTTCCGCATAATATCTCCGCATCCATTTAAAAATCCTTAAAAGATTCTTCAAACAGCCGGAGGCGTTGGAACTTAGAACATTAAGCATATTAGCAACTTCGTCGAGTTGACCGATACAGGCTTGTTGGGGACTGGCTCATTTCCAAATTTGTATCTGGAGCATTTTTAGGAGCAAATGCCATTTAACAAAATTTGCAAATCCTTTTCATTCGATAGGGAAGTCTACAGGGAAAGATTTCGTTATATTTATAATAATATAATATTACTTATGATGAACATTATATATATCCTATAAGATGGCATCATAGAATGCAGGTGTTATTTAGTGTAATTTTTTTTCATGTGTAAACAAAAGGAAAGGGGTATAATGTTTTATGTTTGAAGTAAAATTGCACGTGAAACTAAATATTTAATTTTGTAACAATTTGTTAAAACTATAATATTTAATTTTGTAACAAATATTTTAATACTATTTATTTAATATTCCATATAAATATAAATAAAACCATATAAAATATCTTTCAAAAATATAACAAACTTCTGCCCACTTCTCACATAATCGATGAAAAATTGCTACTATCAAACTACTGTTTCTGTTTTATTATTACACATAATGTATTTTTCTTAGGTATAAATTTTAATAAGTCATTTTAAAACTAGTAATAATAACACCCCTGTAACAATTACATTTGCTGACCTTTTATTAATTTTTTTGCACTTATTTTCCGAAGGATAAATAACAAAGTTGTTTGTAAAAATTATTGAAATCACGGAAGTCATTTTAAAACTAGTAATAATAACAATCCTGTAACTTTTCATGAAATTTGCTGAAATTTTATTAACTTATTCTTAAAACAATTTACTTAACATACCCTACAAATATAAAATAAAACCATGATTATGTCTTTCATAAATGTACCATATAATAAACTTCTGCCAATTTCTCATATAATTGATGAAAAATTGCTACTAATAAATTACTATTACTGTTACGAAAAAAAAATATAAATATAATGTTTAAGGAAAGGTTAAAAATCAACCTCTACAATTTATTTACTTCAAACACTAATACACAATCTTTGGCGTCTTATAAAATAAATATATATGTTTCAATAAAACCCATTATGAAAATGAAATGCTGTAACATTAAAATTATTTATTCCTTTGAATTATGTTTCTAAAATATTCGTAAGCATTTACCCCCATGCGAAACCACTAAGCATTTTCATAGAGGAGCGATATTTCATCCAAAACAACTAAATATCCTCTTGCGGTAATGGCCCCGAATTACCAGGACACTGATAAAGTTCAAGAGCATAAAGAACAACCCATGTTATACCCTCCGCTAATCTTTCAGTCAGAGGCGGTACTCATTTTACAGATATTTCTTAAAAGGTTTTGCCGAAGAAGACTACTTCAGTTTCTGCATTATATCTCCGCATCCATTTAAACATCCTTAAAAGATTCTTCAAACAGCCGGCGGCGTTTTAACTTAAAACATTAAGCATATTAGCAACTTCGTCGAGTTGACCGATACAGACTTGTTAGGGACTGGCTCATTTCCAAATTTGTATCTGGAGAATTTTAAAGAACACATCCCATTTAGCAAATTTGCAAACCCTTTTCATTCGAAATGGAATTCTACAGGCAAAGATCTCGTTATATTTATATTAATATAATGTTGCTTACGATGAGCATGATATATAACCTATTAGATGATATCAAAGAGGGTAGATGTCATTTAGTGTATTTTTTTTGATGCATAAACAAAAGTATATAATACTTTATGTTTGAAGTAAAATTTCACGTGAAAATAAAATTTAATTTTATAACTATTTATTTATTTTAAGTCTATTTTAAAACTATTTATTTACTTTAAATCTATTTTAAAACTATTTATTTGATTTAAATATATTTTAAGACTATTTATTTAATCCAAATAATTTAATAACTGTTTATTTAATTTTAACCTATTTTAAAACTGTTTATTTAAGACAAATATAAAAATATCTTTCAAAAGTATACCGTATAATAAACTTCTTGCAACTTCTTACATAATCGATGAGCAATTTCTATTTAAAAAGTAATGTTTCTGTTTTAATATTATAGAGAATAGAGTTTTCTTACAAATAAAACTTAACAACACATTTTAAAACCACGAATAATAATAATGATATAACTTTCCAAGAGATTTGTTAGTATTTTGTTAATTGTTTTGTACTGATTTTGCGAAAGGATAAATAATAAAGTTGCTTTCAAAAAGGATTAAAATTTCGCTACAAAATCTATTGTTTAAGAAAAGGTTAAAAAAAGCCTGTACAATTTATTTACTTCAAATATTAATACTCTATCTTATGAAATGAAAATATATGTTTCAATAAAACCCATTATGAAAATAAATTGCTGCAACATTAAAATTATTTATTTCTTTGAATTATGTTTCTAAAATAATCGTTAAAATTTACTCCCATGCAAAACAACTAAGCATTTTCATAGAGGAGCTATATTTCATCCAAAACAACTTAATATCCTTCTGCGGTAATGGCCCTGAATTACCACACCACTGATAATGTTCAGGATCATAAAGAATAACCAATGTTAAACCCTCCGCTAATCTTTCACCAGAGGCGGTATTCATTTTACAGATATTTCTTAAAAGGTTTTGCCGAAGAAAACTACTCCAGTTTCTGCATTATATCTCCACGTCCATTTAAACATCCTTAAAAGATTCTTCAAACAGCCGGCGGCGTTGGAACTTAAAACATTAACCATATTAGCAACTTCGTTGAGTTGACCGATACAGGCTTGTTAGGGACTGGCTCATTTCCAAAATTGTATCTGGAGCATTTTAAAGAGCAAATCCCATTTAGCAAATTTTCAATTCCTTGTCATTCGAAAGGGAAGGCTACAGGGAAATATTTTATTATATTTTTATTAATATAATGTTGCTTATGATGAGCATTATATATACCCTATTAGATGGAATCATATGTTATTTAGTATCATTTTTTATGCATAAACTGAAGGGGGTAAAATGTTTTATGTTTGAAGTAAAATTTCATGTGAAACTAAAAACTTAATTTTACAGCCATTTGTTTAATTTAAGCATATTTTAAAACTATTTGTCTAACGTACCATATAAATATAAATAAAACCGTGATAATATCTTTCATAAATGTACCATATAATAAACATCTGAAAAGTTCTCCCATAATCGATTGAAAATTGCTGCTTAAAAAATTATGTTACTGTTTATTTAGTACAGAGAATGTTTTTTTTTTTTAAAAACCAGGAAATCATTTTAAAACTAGTAATAATAAGAACCTTGTAAATTTTAATGTAATTTGCTGATATTTTATTAATTTTTTTAACTTATTTTTAAAACTATTTATTTAACATAACACATAAATATAAAATATAACCGTGATAATATATTTCATAAATGTACCGTATAATAAACTTCTACCAACTTCTTACCATAATCGATGAAAAATTGCTACTAATAAATTACTGTTACTGTTACTAAAAATAAAAAAATATAATGTTTAAGGCAAGTTTAAAAATGAACCTCTACAACTTATTTACTTCAAACGTTAATATTCCATCTTTTATATTTTATGAAATGAATATACATGTTTCAATAAAACACGCTATTAAAATGAATTGCTGTAACATTAAAATTATTTATTCCTTTGAATTATGTTTTTAAAATGATCGTAAACATTTACCCCCATGCAAAACCACTAAGCATTTTCATAGAGGAGCAATATTTCATCCGAAACAACTTAATATCCTTCTGCGGTAATGGCCCTGAATTACCACGGCACTGATAAAGTCCAGGAACAACCAATGTATACCCTCCGCTAATCTTTCAGCCAGAGGCGGTACTCATTTTATAGATATTTCTTGAAAGGTTTTGCCGAAGAAGACTACTCTAGTTTCTGCATTATACATCCATTTAAAGATATTTAAAAGATTCTTCAAACAGCCGACGGCGTTGGAACTTAGAACATTAAGCATATTAGCAACTTCGTCGAGTTGACCGATACAGGCTTGTTAGGGACTGGCTCATTTCCAAATTTGTATCTGGAGCATTTTAAGGAGCAAATCCCATTTAGCAATTTTCAATTCTTTTTCATTCGAAAGGGAAGGCAACAGTAATAGATTTCGTTAGATTTTTATTAATATAATGTTACTCATCATGAACATTATATATACCTTATTAGATAGTATTAATGGATGCAGATTTTTTTTAGTGTAATTTTTTTGTTGTATAAACAAAGGGAAAGGGGTATAATGCTTTATGTTTGAAGTGAAATTTCGCTTGAAAGTAAAACTATAATTGAAAGATATTAGAAATATAATTATAAAATAAAAAATATTAATGCATTATTACAGTGAAAAAGAGTTTATCAAAATCAAACTTCAATCGAGGTATTAGGCATCGGCGTAAAACAACTGATTTTAAAAATATGCATTATATTTTTTAAGTAAATAAGCAATTTTTTTTAAATACCACATAATTAACTTTTGTTAGTTGATGCAATTAAAAGAAACTGATGAATATGTTCGATGAAAAATTTTGATCCATATGATTACAAATTTTGTTTTATGACGGAAACGAATATAATTTTTAATTTTAATTCCTTTTCATTGGTGAAATGTCCCCATGGTAGCCAAAACCGTCTGCCTACTAACAGATTTCGAGACAGGAGATGTTTTGTGTTTTACTGGGTATGGTATCAGCCCTACGTCCAACGCTCTGCAGCATATTAGATCGAGACCTACGGTTTAAAGTATATTACGAATCATTACAGATATCCCTGTCGTCGCCGGCACTAGAACGCGAAACCTATGCTCCAGCGCCAGTTACTCTGTCATCAGGTCCCAAATTTACTAATTGCCCTTGTAAAATAATTATTCTGCAATAAATGTAATATAACAAGTAAATCACTTTATATCAGTTTATATTAACCTTTATCCAAGTATAAATTCTTTGTAAGTGCGAGCAGCGAAATTAGCTAAATTTATTTTTAGAAATTTAGGGATGTCATTTTATTTTAGATATTCAGAACTTTTTGATAGTAAAAACAAATTATATTGAAGAATAAGTGATGTAAACATTATGAAAATAATTCTGAGAGTAAATATCTGTATAAAAATCCAATGCATTTTGAAATAAACAGATAAAATTGTTTGATTTTCAAAAGTTCAAAAACGCTGTTTATTTTTATTTTATAAATATTTCACATATATTCTATTTATTATTTTTTATTCTTATTTATTCTATTATTTATTTTATTTTATTAAATATTTCCCTAATATTCTATTTAATATTATTATTATTCTATTATTTTTTCAACAAGCCTGCCTTTATCAAATCATTCACGAAATTGATACAAAACCATGATTCTTAAGGTATGAGTAAGTTTGTCTTGGACAACTTTAATCAAATGGAATGTTGGAAAAAGTTGTAAATTTGTCTTATTTAAAATGAAAAACGTAGCTTAAAAATGTTCAACTAAAAATAATTTACATTGCTAAAATTATTTTATATAATGTTGCCGTTTCTCGAATAGGAAAAATTCCTCAAATATAGCCGTAAATATAAATTTACTGCAAATTTTCAAGTTGCAAAAAGTAACATAAAGCTATATATGTTTAAGATATTTAATATTGTAATCTCTTTGTTATTTCAAAAAATAATTAAAATTTTACCATCACATAAAATTTTATTTTAATTAAAAAAAATTGAATGATTTTTCTGATATTTTTTTAAGTATAAAATAAGTGTAAGAATTTAAAGCCTAAAGATCTAATTAAATGCAGAAAAATTGAACTATTTTTGTTAGTTTAATTTTAAATCTGTTACAGCAATACTTTTAAATAATGATTAAAAATTGGAAAATTTTATGGATGAGCATTTTTACATGGATGAGCTTTTTTTGTGGATGCATTTATTATTTATGCTTGCTATGCACTAATCAAGTGAATAGCATTACTATAATTGAAATAAAGTATTTATTTATGGTATATACATGTATGAAGTTAAATTTTTTTTTCAATTTTTTATTTAAATTTAAACAACTACTTATGGATGTTTCAAAGGTTTTTTAATGATCGTTAATTAGTACAGTGTTCAATAGTTTTGTTTTGAAAAATGTGATATGAAAGAGTATCGCAGCAACAATTAGCTAGGAAAAGAATGTTATGCAATAAGGCGATCAAATGAGGGCAGTTAACCATAAAACCCCTGATGAAATCAATATTTCTTCACCATCTTATTAAAAGAAGTTCGAAGTTCGTTTATAGGTGGTCATCTCCGTAATGAAATCAACAAGATTTCTAGATTCGTGAGATATATATTTATAGGTTATGCAGTCGACAGGAGTATATGAGCATCGTAAAAAAGAACATTTTTAAGAAGAATATTTCAAATTATTTTAGTTATGTCTTAATTATTTAATAATTTTTTGAATTTTTTATATTTTTTTCTAATTCTTGTATAATTCATTCATTTTTTGTTTCGTATTCCACTTGGGAGACAGTAACATCAAGACTAAGTCCAAGAACACATGTGGTCTCATGGAAAGAGGGGAAATTGGGGAAGTTTCTGTTGTGATGGAGCACCCGTAGGTGAAAGTCCGACTTGAGTCCGTGAAGCTGACTTTGCAAGGAGTAAGTTTGACAACCCTACATCTACTGCTCTACAGTCATATTTGACCTGAACCTACGGCTTAAGGTGGATTCGAACCATTACAAACGGAAACCGGAATGGTACCAGCGGAACTCTAAGCCGAAACCTGTGACACCGAGCTCCAGTCATTCATCCATTAGGCCGTATTCCTCTATTTAAATAATGTAATTCAACTTTTGATTTTCTAATGTAAAGAAATTGAGATGTTCCAAGTATACTAATACACATTCAATTTTTTCACAGATAAAAGATTGCAACTTCAATAACTATTTTGAAACAATAAATTTATTAAGTATGATATATATTTTGTATGAAGACATGTATCACGATCACAAATGACATCAAAATTTGAAATTATGAGAGATTCAATTTTTCTATTCAACGTTTCGCTAGTCAAATATATCAGAACATTACAATATTTTAATAATAAATAAGCAGAATATGAATGCGATTTCGAATTGAATTTTTTTAATTCAGTATTGTGAAAAATTACTTTACAAGAACTTAATAAAGGAAGAAATGGTGTATTCCTTGGAATTCATTTTCAATTTTTTCTTTTCTACTTCTTCTAATAGCAAAGCAAGAATGGAAAATATTCTTCGTCTGTAAAGAATATTTTCCGTTTCAGTATTTTTCTTACTACTTTTATTTTCTTTTTATATCATTGATTAAAAAACAAATAGTTTTTCTGCATTTTACTTTTGTTTTATATAAAAAAAACTATAAGAAATACTTTATTTTTTATTCCTTTTGGTGTATGTATGGTCTTATGTAACCGAAAATAATTTGTTGGTATTTTAAATATTTTTTGTTTAACAGTAAATTTGAGTTTCATATTATTTGTTTTCTGAGAAACTTTAAAAAAACTGCAAAAAGAACCATATTTTATATATTCTCGCCATATAAAAAATCATATTCTAAAAATGACAATAGAAATTTTTGTCCAATAACACGCATGAATTCTGAAACTATTTTATCTCTATATTTAAAAATGCTCAAATATATTTTAAGATACGTGACTAAAAATATAATTCATGTTAAGCAATGAATGTAGGAATTTAATTAAAAAAATTTTTTTTTTACATATTTTCATATCTAAGCAACTATTCACGATAAAAAGAAATGTAGGCAACATTTGAAGAAAATATACCACTTTTATTTTTATAAATTTAATTTTTCTGTTATCCAAATAAGCCACCCATATTATTTAGACTTGAAACATTGTATGTGACCGATTATTCAAATAATTTTGTGACAAATTTTTGCAATCAATAATTTTTTTATAATAATAATGAATACTTTGCTGAATAATGAAAACTTATGAATCCTATTAAAATAATTAAATGCAAAAAGAAAATATCTACCACCAAATATAATTTTTTTTAAAAACTTCGAGGAATTATTTATTTACAAAACGTCATTCAGATTTAAATGAATGCTTTATTTGATTAAAATTTAAACATCTTACTTAAATCCAGTATTATTCAAAATAATATAATATTTTATAATGTAATAATAATAATAATATAATATTATATCAAATATAATATTTTAAATGATTTTCAGGAACTATTTACTTACGATATGTGAATCAGACTTAAATGAATACTTTATTTGATTAAAATTGAAACTTTCTTAAATGAGGTATTATTCAAAATAATATAATTTTTTATAATATAATAATAATAATATAATATTATACCAAATATAATATTTTAAATGATTTTCAGGAATTATTTATTTACCAAACGTCATTCAGATTTAAATGAATGATTTATTTAACTAAAATTGAAACATCTTCCTTAAATAAAGTATTATTCAATCATTATTTAGATGCATCGAAAAAATTTTTGTTGTTGTTGAGAGAATGCTGGTATTTATTAATAAAACGACAAAATATTTTAATTTCTTATAAAGTTACCGTAATAGGTTTACAGAATAGCAGAAAACATGCTTGCGGTAATATAATTAATTAATTAAATGAAATAAAATGGAAAATTATGTAATTTAAACTAAAGAAAATAAATTAAATTATGATTAAATTATTTATGGCTGAATTAATTTGTTTTTTTAACAATTTGAAACTATTTGCATTTAATTTGTTTTCGTTACTGTAGGAAGTTAATCTTCGATGTTCTTCACGAGGAAAAATAATATTTGAATATTTCATTACATAAATGTGTCTTCAAATATTAAAAAAAAAAAAAATGTTTATTTTTATAAAAGAATTTTAGAAATTATCCTGCATATTTAATTAATCATTGATTTCATTGTTATTGTTTTTGTGTGAATGTTTACGACATTCTGCAGATTAAATTAAATGAATGCTTAAATAAAACTAATGCTTAGGAAATAAATATTTGGACATATTTTGCTACTACCTAGAAATACGTGAAATAGGATTAACAGTAAATTATATCATCAATTTTACTATTTTAAAAGATGTTTAATCTTTTTTAATATCAACTGCATAATATTACTCTGGAGACAATGATTGTTTGTATGTATTCTGTTTGTAGATGCTGTTTGCAGCATATTAAACAATTGTTTTTCACACATAATTTTGTTAAATAAAAATAAAAATAACATATTTTTGGAAAAAAAAATTTATCAATACGTAAATTTACTCCTTTATTCAAGATTCATTTTATTAAACAACCTCGAATGTTATTTTATCAATTAATATTTATAAAATTAAAAATATTTGTGATTATCTTTCGCAAACAAATACATGGGAGGTTTTTGTTAAACGAATTTTATTCTCACTGGCTAAACAATTGTAAAATTTCGGTTCTTTACTTTTAAAATATCATTTTGGAACAATAATTCTTTACATACATTCTGTTTGTAGATGCTGTTTGCAGCATATTAAACTATTGTTTCTGCACATAGAATTTTGTTAAATGAAAATAAAAAGAACATATCTTTGGAAGATCTTTGGAAAAATATATTTTTCACTACGTAAATTTCCTCAATTATTTAAGGTTCATTTTATTAAACCTCTTAGAATGTTATTTTATGAATTAATATTTATAACAATATAAATATTTATGATTATCTGTCACAAACAAATACATGGGAGGTTTTTGTTAAACGAATTATATTCTTACTTGAGAAATAATTGTTACATTCCTGTTCTTTACTTTTATAATATCACGTTGGAACCATAATTCTTTACATATATTCAGTTTGTAGATACTGTTCTCAACAAATTAAACTAGTCTTTTTGCCCATATAATTTTGTTAAATGAAAATAAAAAGAATATATCTTTGGAAAAATTTATTTATCACTACTTAAATTTCCTCCGTTATTTAAGGTTCCTTTTAGTAAAACTCTTAGAGTGTTAATGTATGAATTAATATTTATAACATTAAAAACATTTATTATTATCTTTCGCAATCAAATACATGGGAGGCTTTTGTTAAACCAATTCTATTGTTACTGGCGAAACAATTGTTAAGTTTCGGTTCTTTACTTTTATAATATGACTTTAGAACAACAATTCTTCACTTACATTCAATTTGTAGAAGCTGTTCTCGGCATATTAATCAAGAAATTTTGCCCACATTTTGTTAAATGAAAATAAAAAGAGCATATCTTTGGAACAATTTATTTATCACTACGTAAATTTCCTCCGTTATTTAAGGTTTATTTTATTAAACCCTTTATAATCTTATTTTAAGAATTAATATTTATAACATTAAAAATATTTGTGATTATATTTCACGATCAAATGCATGGGAGGTTTTTGTTAAACAAACTATTCTTGTTGGCGAAACAATTGTTAAGTTCCGGTTTTTTACTATTATAACATCCCTTTGGAACAATAATTCTTTACATACATTCAGCTTGTACATGCTGTTCTCAACATATTAAATAAATTTTGTATACATAGATTTGTTAAATGAAAATAAAAAGAACATATCTTAGGAAAAATTTATTTATCACTAAGTAAATTTCCTTCATTATTTAAGTTTCATTTTAATAAAGTAACTCGAATGTTACTTTATGAAGATAACATTAAAAATATTTGTGATTATCTTTCACAAACAAATGCATGGGAGGTTTTTGTTCAACGAACTCTATTCTTACTGGCGAAACAATTGTTAAGTTCCGGTTCTTTACTTTATGCCTTGAATTCACAAAGACAGTTGCAGAGAAGACTTGAATACAAAGCGAGTCCTGGTAACCCGAGACGTGATATTTTCTACGAGAATTGGGATTTTTGTGTATATTTTTGCCCCACGAAAGGAATATATTAAAATCATAAAACGTAGCAATTTTTTAAATATATTTGCTCGCAACATTTTTATGCGTAAGGTTTCACCATTGGAATTTTTTCCAATAATTTCAAAGGAAATATTTATTTTACATAACATCCAAATAAGGTACGTATATTCTTCATCTTTTCAAATTCATTTTTTTAAAAATAAGAAGTTTTCATGTATAGAAAAAAGATTTCAAAAAAAAATTTTGTACTATTTTAAGATAAATATTCATTATTTTAAAACTTTTATGGGATTTCGGTACATGTATTCTACTAAAGAGTGATAACATGCTTTTTCATTGTTAAGCGGATTGCCCAGACATTTTTCAAATTTTCATCATGATTAACACAAATATTGTACATTATTGTTATTATTGAACAATAATATTATTCTTCAAATATTGTACCATATATTTGCTCGCAACTTTTTTTGATAAGTTTCCACCATTCGAATTTCTTTCAATAATTTCAAAGGGAATATTTATGTTGCATAACATGCCAATAAGGTAATGTTCTTCATCTTTTCAAATTCATTCTATTAGAAATAAAAACATTTTGATATATATATATATATATAAATTTCCAGAAAAATGTTTTATTTTAATATAAATATTCATTATTTAGTACATGTATTCCACTAAAGAGCAATAATTAAAATAAATTGCATAGGATTTTGTAACATGCGTCTCTATTGTTAAACATTGTTTCCAAATTTTCATCATGCTTTAAACAAATATTGTGAAATATCATTATTATAGTTTAACAGTATTTAATTTGCAGCAGCATTCGTCCTTTTGAAGGTAATATGTACACAGTCCAGTCACATTAATGTGACCACCTCTCAAAAGTCAGAATATACACTCTTCTATATATTCTGGCTTTAAGTGGAGTGGGGAATTATTATATTAAGTGGTATTTAAGTGGTATTAAGTGGAATTCTTTATAAACATTCCACTACAATGTGCTGCCACCTGCCTTTTCTGATTGGTTATTTAATGTTGACGTCGAAAGTAGGTGGTGGTCACATTAATGTGACTGGACTGTGTACATTAGGTTTATTACTTCCATTATGCCGTATGTTAGCGTATATTTGTCTTACACTTGTAACATTTGGTTTCTTTAATGAATTTAAAATATAGCATGATTTAACTTGTTCCAAGATTGCAGAAATTCCTCATTTCAAATATTGACGAAGTCTTAGTAGAATGAATGATATATGAATGTGGAGTTAGCCGATATGCAAGTGGTATGTAGAGCTGAGAAGTGGAAGTGAAGTCTTCCTAATAGGTACTTGTGCCACGTACGAGCATTGCATGTGTTCCTCGTACAAGCGATGCCCGTACGGGGAACACATGCGATTACGACTAATCGTAAGGATAAACTCTTTGCACGTTCCCGATCATTTATGCGTAACGTTTGTATACACTTAAATAATCTCACATTTGACGAATAGTGAACCAGGCGTGATGTTTCTACAGATTGACCCGTTCGATTTCAGGACATATACTATTATAATTACATCTTATCGAGGCATATCAATACACTGGAGGATGACACTCTCTTTGTCAGGGCCGAAGAACAGGCTACATGGAGTCCACAAAAAGACACTTAATACACGGAAATCCATGCGTCGTAGCTGTGAGGCTTGCATCACAACTCGTGATCATACTTATTATAAAAGTACGTTAACGAATATTTTACATTCTCATTAGTTTCTCTTGTATGGAAATTTTGGGCAAATTTATAAAGTACGAATTAATTTATGTAGTTAATATTCAGAAAAGTATTTTCTTTTCAATTTGTATTTAACAAAAGTTGTTAAAAAAGAAAGAAAAAAAAGAAGAGTTCTAAAAAGAAAATGAATATTTGTCTCGACGTTATTTGTTGGGAATGTACAAGGTGCTTCACCAAAAGAATCCTTAACTTTTAAAATAAATAACTCGAAAATGTGATATCTTTCGACGCAATTTGTAACTAAAATTTTGAGGTTTCTTTTTCAGATTCTTAGGATTTGTTTATTGAACACGCCATCAGTTTCATGCCTGTCGTGTGTTTATTAAATGGCATGTTCATTCTAATCTCCATATTTTCGAGTAATTTATTTTCAAAGTTAGGGTTCCTTCATTGAAACACCTTTAGCAGATTAGTAATAAATTCAGCGATATCTGTAATTTACCACGAGTCTCTCTATTATTATAAGAGGAAGAAAAGGAGAATTGTATTTTCGGATCATATTTTAATTAACTTTCAGGAAATCTAAGAAAATGTATACATAAAGTCACTCCAATCTCTGCAAAATATATTGAAATTTAAATTTAAAAAAAATTACGTGAACAAAAAAATAAACTACTATAAATCATTTTTTAATTGTCAAAACATAGTTTAAATCACTGGTTCTCAAAAGGAGTGATATTGTACCTAGAAGCAACGGAATGATCAAAGAGAGCGATAGTAGCCCAAGTGCATTTCGGGGAGTTAAAATATACCAAAAGAAGTGAAAAGAAGAATACTAAAAAATATTCGTACATGCGTCACATATTGTGTAATATATTGCAACATTATTATTTAGGGTAAATACAACAAACACCAGTGGCTTAACTATACCATCTGAGTCCAGTGGTAATTTTTTTAAATGGCGGCCCATCAATGTAAAGTATCATCATTGTTTTTTTTAATAAAGTACTACCTAAATCGGCCTTTAGGTTTACTCCATTAGGTTAGGCTCATTTTCGAACAAAAACCGTTTCACTTGAATATTTAGCAATTTAAAATGATCCTTATCAGTAATGTATGACGAAGATGTAATATTTTCCAAGTTAATTTCAGTCACCTTACCTCTGATTTTGATTATATGTATCACTAGTACAAGGCTGTGGTGGATCTGGATTAGCATTAACGGGGATTGCAATACTATCATTTTCTTTTCAGCTAATTTCTTCATTTCGTCTGTTTCTTCCTCGCTCTTAAAGTATTGACTTATTTTAGGTAACTTTTTTTTTTCTTCAGACCCCATCTTTATTTTTCGTTTTCCACTGTCACTGAGATATTTTATATTATTATATATGTTATTATCTCATTTCCAGAATCGACTCATTAATTTCGGGACTGATCAGGGATCCGACGAAACAAGATAATAATGACGCATGAAGAATCTTCGAAACAAGGGACTTTTCAGGTTTCTGGAAATCTCTGACTTACCAGCGAGAATTCCCACTTTTAATTTAAGTACCTTTTAAAGATTCAGGAGAATTAAATAACAAGTTAATTTAAAAATGCCCCAGTGGCACATGGGTGGCAGAGGGAATTCCTACCTATTATTTTGCAATTACTTATTCACGAACCTGAAATCGGGGAAGTCCCTAGCATTAGAATTACCCAAGTTTCTATTACTATTACTATCAGATGCAAAATATTTTTCATACAAATGAATGGGCTCAAAATCTTGATAAACATTTTTTTTAATGTATCATTTTAGTAACCTAAATCTAATAATTACATAATTAATAAATTTTAATATATTTTGTAATAATAAATGCTAGCCTTTTTCTGTACTCAATATGTTTTTATGTACTTTTTCTGTACTTCTGTACTTTGATTTATTGTCATAGCTTCTCTGCTCGGGCCGGGGCCAGTTGCTATTTGCCAGTTTTGCCACGCTATTGTTACGCCACTGTCAGACACACAGGTACACAATTTGTATCCCAAATATATTCAAGTTTACCGACAGATCTTAAGTAGTAAATATTGGCAGGTGAATGTCTCGATCAATATCATTGAGGTCCAGCTCACAAGAATATGTGTAAACTTGTAAATGCCTGTCAGTAATTCTTGCCTACATATTAGGTGATATAAATTTGTGTAAGTTAATTATGATGAATTTTATTCATCATAATTAATGCAACAGATGTTTACCGCAATCATGAATTATTTAACAAAAAAAGTAATGAAACCGATTAAAAATATCGAATTGTAGTATTAGTTTGCGGTACTGCTGACAAATGAATTCATTCATGATTTCAGTTAAATTCATTGATACAAGTATAGAAAGGATTAATTCGCCTATATTTTTCAATAAGATAATTTTCAATTTTATTCGTGATTATTGTTGTCATATTTTCTTTTGTAATTTTAATTTTATGTATATAATGCGAATGTTGTTTTGATTTATTGTAATAAATAATTTTATAGTTTCAAGCATCAAGATGTCATATTTACAACATATTTATTTATAATTCTTAAGGATAATTTATAATTTTCAAGGAATAAATATTTTATGGAGCCTGGTGACTGAGTGATTAGCGCACTGGCGCTCGGTGCCACAGGCTTCCGGCTCTAGTGCCGGTGATGGCATAGATGCTTTTAGTGGTTCGGAATCCATTTAAAACCGTGGATCTCGGAGTAATACGAATGTATATCTGACACCCTTACCCCGTAAAAAGAAAATATCTTCTGTCTCGAAATCTTCCAATAGGCAGACGGCCTTGGCCTACTATGGACCTGTTGCACCACTCATGATGATTATGATTAACGTATTATTTTAAATGTAATATCTATATAAAAAAACGCACACAAGATTTGTATTACATCCTTTAATTTGTTCGCTTGGATAGTATATTTCCTAGATTAATTTAATTTGGTTTGTCGCTGTATTGTCCTCTTGCGCACACTTTAGGCTAAATAGAACTGGACCTACTGTTTAACGTGGATGTCGAACCACTAACAAACATCCATGCCACGGCCAGGATTCGAACCTGTAGCTTGTGGGTACCAACAGCCAGAGCGCTAGCTATTTGGCCATCAGGCCGCATATTTCCTAGAAGAAGCACTATATATTTTCCTAGAAGAAGCACCGCATATTTCCTGAAAACTGACCAGTAAGTCAAAGAGGAAGAACTACATGGTTAAACTAACAGTAATAGGAAAATTTACACTGACCTGCAACTGGATTGGCATTTTCAGAACTCAACTCCCATGTTAAATGAATAGAAGAGGCCGTAGCAGATACCAATCGGAGAATAGGAGCGCTTGGTGGATCTGAAACAAAAATAAAATATCTAAAAAAATAAATCCATCTGTAAAGAAAGCGTTTCTGTTCTACAGCACACAAAATAAATATGACCAAAACATTTGCATGCAATATTTTTCAAAAGTAATCTTCTTTTATAAAAAACGTCTTTCCTTGGAATATACGATGTTTTAAATTATAAATATGCCTGAATTTATGGGTAGAACTAAAATTGTACCCTTTTTACTTCAGTTGAATAGTTGAAGCCACTTTTGAATATGCAATTTTAATCTGCTATTTCATGTATATTTTTTTTCTAAAATTTTAAATATTTGATGGCAAAAAAACATTATTCTACAAGTCAAGGTCTTTATAACTTTCCTATTTATGAGTGAATTTTCAAAAGAATTTTTAAAGGTACTGTCAGTTATGGCAAGCCGGTAGGATATCAGGCGATGTCTGATTGGGCAAGCAATCAGACATCCGATTGGCTGTCTTATCCGTAATTTAGTATCCGTTGGAAACGTTCTTTCATATTTCTTAGATATTTTCACTCGCATATATTTTTGTTCAGAACTCCATATCCATTAACTTCTTTTTCAAAAGTAATCTGACATATTCTCAGGCTTGAAATTGCATATTTCCCACAATTCCATGTAAAAAACGTGAGGGAAATAAAATCTTTTCAAACATTTTGCAACTACATACATCATGATGATTTATTTAAATGAATATATTTGTATTTTAAGCAATTTAAATTTAAGCTAAAATACTGTGATAAACCAAAACTGTCTTAAATTGAGTATGAAATTACTACTGTTATTAATATTCTTTTACATTGCTACTTTTGTTTAAATTTTGTATCATTTTTTTTGTAAATTATATAATTGTACTTTGTGCATTATAAAATATTATATAATTGTATTTTAACAATCTTTTGTACGATATTTTATTTCTGTTTAATAATAAACTTTCAAAAACCTAGGCATTTACATGTGCTTCACAAATTATGCTTTACTATTGTTGCTCTATTATTTCAATAAATTAATGCATTTACACTACTTTTAAATAATTATGAAAAGTTATCACAATTTCAAATATCTGACGAATTTAGTAACTTTTTAACTCAATTTGCTTTATTTTATGTCACATTGATAAATATAGTATTCCCTCACATGACAGTGGAAAATTAAATGTTATTTGTTAATTAAACATTATTACCATTTTATATTCAACTATTTTATAAACATCGAAATATATTGCTTTATAATGCATGTATAAATGGTTAACTAAAATACTATATCAAAGAAAAGTAAATCATTTAATATATCTCAACGTTGAGTTATTTTTTAAAATATTGGAATAGATTTCAAGTTGTCATAATGTGCCTAAGTATATCCCACACCAATTACATCATTATCTAAATATTTGTATCGAAATTTAATCGACAACTTATATATATCTATATAAACATCTTATATCGAAAATTAATATCAATCTTATATTGAAATCAAACTTCAAAACAAAACATATATATTGAATTATTCTCTTATTGAAACTCCTCTAATAAATTTATATTCTAAAAATGTTTAAAGAATATCTTTAAATTCAGTTTTTATTTTTATTTGTATTACAAAAAATGAAACAGAAATTACAATAAGGGTCATATTCCTAAATAATTAATAATTTTATCTTTTCTTCCAATAATACCGTGCATACATCCTTATAGATATTTATAAATTTTTTCATCTATCTGCTTCTTGCACATTTCAGCCAAAAAAGAAGCTGAGAAAAGAATTTTGATTGTAACAATAGCCAAAGACAGAAAAAATATGTTTACGTTGGCTGAAAGAATTTCAAAGGAAGACTGGGAATTAACGCTGTATGAACATTGTCTGGTTTCATGAATGTTTAAAAGTAAAAGAGAAAATATAAGCTGGAAAAAAAAATTGCCATAATACTTTTTACTTTCTTTTTAATTTTATTATTTCGTGTTTGCTGTTAAAGTCCCTTAAAAAATTGCAAAACAGAGAGAAATTCAATTTTTTGTGCTGCCACTCTCTTGTCAGACAATGCACAAAAAATGCAGGAAAGGCGCATTTATGTTTCATTCTTCATGAATATTTAAAGAAAATCTAAAATAAAATTATTTTGCTAATTATTTCTGTGTTCTTGCGTGCTTGCATTTCTTTCCGGTCTTGGATACTTTTTTTTCTTTGGCATCAAGAACCTGAATCATTGATGAAATTTATTTAAAAAACTTTGAAGTGTTGATTAGACGGAGAATATTTTAGAATATAGAGAGGTAAAAATGTATATTTAGTATTTCTGAAACATACACCAAAAAATATTTAAATTTAATTAATAATTATTTGTAAAACAATGAGTTTTTTCATTTTAATTAATTTATGTGTTAGAATAAAAATATTATTTATAATTGTACGTTTTGCTAGTGTGCATAAGCAAACAGCTTCAAAAAATATATAGATATTTTTTATAATATACATTTTGTCTTTTTTTCCAATAGTATTTTATGTACATTTACAAATTTTCTTTTTTTGAAAACAGCGGAAGTTAAAGTGAGTTTTATTTGTAGAGATAAAGTTCACATCGTAAAATGATTCATGTGTGAAATACGAGTGTTTTAAGAATAATTCACCTAAAATTCGAAAAAAAGGGAAGTATTCGTGAAGATTTCATTCCTTTTCTTTATTACAACTAAGATTTTCTTCTTAATAAATTACCTAATATCATAAGGTAATTTATTAAGAAAAAGTACCTTTATCTCACAATACCTTAATACCTAATCTCACAATACCTATATAACGTAAGCACACATACTAGAGGGAAATGAAGCCCGACACCAAAACGAAATCATTTTATAGGATTGAAATTAAGGCAACTCATTTGTCTAGATAGATTTTTTATTTTATTAAAGTTTAAATGTCACATGTTAAAATCATTAAATGAGATATTTCGAATGAGAAATGGTGGTACAATACAAATAACCACTGTTATCTCCACTATGTTGAATGCAAGTAGGCAAATGTACTTTCATTGTGTCGTACAGATGTCGTATCTCATTCTGTTGCAGTTTTGATTTTAATTATTAAACAAAAAAGGAAAATACAGTAAGAGTCATATTCTCAAATAATTAATAATTTTTTCTTTTCACTCTGCTAATACCATACAGGCATCCTTATAGATATTTATAAATTTTTTCATCTATCTGTTTCTTGCATATTTCAGCCAAAAAAGAAGCTGAGAAAAGAATTTTGATTGCAACAATAGCCAAAGACAGGAAAAATATGTTTACGTTGGCTGAAAGAATTTCAAAGGAAGACTGGGAATTAACGCTGTATGAACATTGTCTGGTTTCATGAATGTTTAAAAGTAAAAGAGAAAATATAAGCTGGAAAAAAAAATTGCCATAATACTTTTTACTTTCTTTTTAATTTTATTATTTCGTGTTTGCTGTTAAAGTCCCTTAAAAAATTGCAAAACAGAGAGAAATTCAATTTTTTTGTACTGCCACTCTCTTGTCAGACAATGCACAAAAAATGCAGGAAAGGCGCATTTATGTTTCATTCTTCATGAATATTTAAAGAAAATCTAAAATAAAATTATTTTGCTAATTATTTCTGTGTTTTTGCGTGCTTGCATTTCTTTCCGGTCTTGGATACTTTTTTTTCTTTGGCATAAAGAACCTGAATCATTGATGAATTTTATTTAAAAAACTTTGAAATGTTGATTAGACGAAGAATATTTTGGAATATAGAGAGGACAAAAAATACATATGCGTAGTATTTCTGAAACATACACCAAAAAATATTTAAATTAAATTAATAATTCTTCGTAAAATAGTGAATTTCTTTATTTCATTCTAATTAATTTATGTGTAAGAATAAAAATATGATTTATATTTGTACCTGTTGTTGCTGTGTATAATTATATAGCGTCAGGAATATTTTTTTGCACATTTACATATTTTCTTTTCTTAAAGAAAGCGAAAGTTAAAGCGAGTTATTTTTGTAGAGATAAAATTCACATTGGAAAATGGTTCTTCTAATGTGACTGTAAGAATAATTAACCTGCAATTCGAAAACAAAAGACAAGAATTCGAGACCGTTTCATTCATTTTTTTAGGACAACTAAGATTTATTCTTATGTTATTATCTAATAACATAAGAAGAATGTACCTTTATCTAACAATACCTTTATTCGTAATCTCACAATAATTTCATAATATCTATATACCTATTCTCACACATTAGTGTGAAAAGAAATCAGTTTATAGGATTGGAATTTAGGCAATCCTTTTGTCTAGGCATGGAAGAGCTGAATTTAGGCATGAGAAGATCCATTTCAAATGTGAAATGGTGGTACAATATAAATAACTACTGTTGTCTCCACGATTTTGAATGCAAACATGTAAATTTACATTTATTGCTGTATGCATGTCGTTTAGATGTCGTATTTCATTTTGTGGAACGGATTTCTTTCATGTTGCCTTTGGTCAGTCAAATCAGTACCAGTGCATATTGGTTATAGATGAATCTGGATTTGTCTCCTTATAATGTCCCATACGTGGAAGTTAGAAAGAGACCTGGTTAAGATAAAATATTGACGCTTTGTTGAACACATTAAATCATAGCAAATTTATGGAGATGATCAAAAAGGGCAACACAACAGATACAATCATCAGTATATCTTATAAATTTGCTATCATTATGATTGGGATAACGATGATAATTCGTCTGCGGTCATAAGAAATCGCTCGCCAGTCTAAGTCCTAGTGTAAGGATTCGGTGTGTCTACGATGCAGACAGATTGGTTCCTTGCGCTGACTCGATTTCCTTCTAATCAACTAACAACCATCACAGCACTAAGACAGAAACTATTCACATGTGATAACGCAACAAATCTCCATTGCGCCCTCGAATGGGCACAAGCGTGACATCACTGAAGTGGGCAAGGCATTGATTTCTTAGTGGCATGAACACTACAGAGTATCTGGTTTACAGCTGTCACTTAAGTAGTCGATTTGTTATCGTTTTCTGGTGTTAACAATAATTCGAATTTCTACTACAAATGCAGCACTTTGTGATACAACCATGCAGTTAATACGGCGGTCGTCCTTCTTCAGTTCTCAGTAGTAGCACTCATGGGGCTGGAATCCAGTCTTATTCAGATAGTATTTTGTCATAACCACATTTGCCAACAATCATGCACAGTGGATTTATCCCCGAAAAGTCTTTCTAAAATGCCACAAAAATAAATTCTACCTTCTCATATCTCTATAATACATATTCGTTCAAACTCATTAAACTGCTGATACTGCCTCCTTTGTGTACTTAATAGCGTTCTTTACTCAAATCTAGCTCGTAATGCCCAATATGGAAGATGAATAACGCTTACGAAGTTTAAGTTTGCATTGTTTATTTAAAACAAATGTGATTTTCATGTGCATTTATCTAATGCAAAATTTGAGAAGACGCCATCTTTCAGATGTGCAAACACACTTCTAGAATTTCGTTCTTCTATAGCATAACTCTTTCTTGATGTTGGGATTTTTTTCTACCAGTGTATTTGCACCTTATTCACTTCAAATTTCGAAATTTGTTTCTCCATTACTGGATTGTTAGCAATACGAATACTAACCACTTGACCACGACATAAGTGTTGCAGATTCTAAGTGGGGTGAGGAGCAATTAGAAATGGCTGAACTAGGGAATAACTGACCAACATTTCTTTGTCACATACATCATGCACAATATTTCTTTGTCACATGCCTGATGCCCTATATTGAAATCAATCAGTTTGTTTGCTGATGCGGAATCACCAACGAATCCACTCATTTCTCAACGCACAGTGACACATAGAACGGGGCTTCTAATGAATCAAATAAGTGTCCTCATTACATTAACAATCATGTGCTTTAAATGGGATATGTATTGAGCAAATACAAAATTTTTAAACATTCCTTTCCATGTAAAGGGTTACAGAGCTATGTTAGATTTTGAATGACATTTGTATCAAATGTTAAATATATTTTAACCCAGAAAATTAAAATTAAAACGTCAATTTAAAAAAAAAAGAAAACTGTTAATTAAATGTGATACGGAATCCATAAATTATGTACAAACTTTTTTTAACGCAACAAAATACATTCACGGAATGTGTGCATATATCAATCATGTACTCCTCATATATACACTGAATTGACAAAAGTCATGGGATAGCAATATGCAAATTTTCAGATGGCAGTAGCATCGCGTAGAACAGGTATAAATGCGCAGTGCTTTCGCAGAGCTTTCATTTCTGTTCTAGTTATTCGTGTGAAGAGGATTTGACGTGATGATGACCGCACGACGGGAATTAACAGACTTTGAACGCGGAATGTTAGTTGGAGCTAGACGCATGGGTCATTCCATTTCGGAAATCGTTAGGGAATTCAACATTCCCAGATCCACTGTGTCAAGAGTGTGCCGAGAGTATGAAATTTCAGGCATAACATCCCACCATGGACAGCGCAGTGGTCGACCGCCTGCACTTAACGACCGAGACCGGCGACGTCTGCAAAGAGTCGTAAATTCTAACAGACAAGCAACACTGCGTCAAATAACCGCAGAAATCAATGTGGGATGTACAAGGGACTTCTCTGTTAGAACTGTGCGGAGAAATTTGGCTTTCTTGGGCTATTCCAGCAGAAGACCGACTCGAGTGCCTTTACTGACAGAACGACATCGCTTGCAGCGACTCTCGTGGGCACGTGAGCATATCGGTTGGTCCCTAGATGAATGGAAAACCATAGCCTGGTCCGATGAGTCACGATTTCAGTTGGTAAGAGCTAATGGTAGGGTTCGAGTGTGTCCCACGAAGCCATGGACGCAAACTGTCAGCAAGGCACTGTTCAAGCTGGTGGTGGCTCCGTAATGGTGTGGGCTGTTTTTTCATGGCATGTACTTGGTCCTCTGGTGCGACTGGCCTGATCATTGACTGGAAATGCTTATGTTCAGCTACTTGGAGATCACTTGCAGCCATTCATTGACTTCATGTACCCAAACAACGATGGGATTTTTATGGATGACAATGCGCCATGTCACCGGGCCACAACTGTTCGCGATTGGTTTGAAGAACATTCTGGACAATTCCAACGAATGATCTGGCCACCTAGATCGCCCGACATGAATCCCATCGAACATTTATGTGAAATCATCGAGAGGTCTGTTCGTGCCCAAAATCCTGCACCATCAACGCTTTCACAATTATGGACGTCTATCGAGACAGCATGGCTCAATATTCCTGCAGAAGACTTCCAACGACTTGTTGAGTCCATGCCACGTCGAGTTGCTGCACTTCGCCGGGCGAAAGGAGGGCCGACACGATATTAAGAGGTATCCCATGACTTTTGTCACTTCAGTGTATGGTACGTTAAACCATGGGCAATGATAAGATAACATTACTTTGAGGGAAGAATTTTAGGGAAATCCACCCTGCTATTTATTATCGTATGGGGAAAATCCCGAAATATTTCCTCCAGTAACATGACTATCGATACAAAGCACTTTATACATATTGTCACAATCGCCATCGAGTATGAAACAGTGAATGTGCAACTAGCGAAGGGAAACCTGAGTCCATCTGCATTTTAGCTACTCAGGTTAAACTGAGACATGAGTTGGATATATTTATGGTTTTAATTATATTGATATATTGTTTTATAATATTTTAATTGTTTATAGATTACTGTTTTATTGTATATAATTATATTTAAAATGTTTAAAATTATAATTAATTGTTTATAATTAATTTTTATGCTTATAGTTTATTGTTTTATAATTACATTTAATTATTTTTTTATATTAAAGTAGAACGAAATTATTTTTTATTCATATTTTTGTATATTTGATTTACCATATTAAATATTTTATTCAAAAATATTTGAATTTGGGTTTGAGAGAAGATTCCAGAATAGCGAACAGCGGTTGAGTGTTATCATTTCAATTCCTTCTATTAGCTCACAGTCTCCGTATATATATCTTGTTCAAATTTTCAATCGTTAACAAAATACTTTTTAGTCATCCACTCGAGTTCAATACATTTTTTTTTTTTTGAACTGTAGTGGATGAAACTTGATGTTAATACAGTTTTTTTCAAATATTAATTCAGTAATTAAATTTAACTAATTAATTTTTTTTTTTTTTTAGATTTTGGTTCCATATATCTACCAATAGATGGCGCCAGATAAACTTAAAAAAAAATGAATGAAAATTATTTATAAAGGACTTTTCTGCAATATAGCGAAAAAAAGTAGGAATCGACTTTTATAATTTTTTTTTTTTTTTATATTATTACTTGTTTTTTTAATATTAATAACTTTTCCTTCTTCAATTAAATAACTTTTTTTAAACTTTAATAACTTAACTTTTCTTTTTTGGCTATTATTGCTATTTAACAAGCCCATAGTGATCCATAGCTAAATCGATTACCAGTTATTCATTGTAAATATATCATATCAAATGTTAAGGAATTAGGATATAAATTTCGATTAATTAACGTAATTAAATAGCATATTTTCAATGATAATAAATATATAACAAAATGTGCAAATAATAAATTATTCGACATAGAACATATGACCATCAAAGAAAATTTAGAAAAGGAAACAAAATATGTAGGAAATAAAAATCTAAACTAAACGAAAATTGTTTAAAAATTTATAGTATAGCAAATTATTTTTAGCCGATTTATAAAATAAAAGTCAAAAAGTAAAGCTGGTGGAAAAAATGACATTCTAAAAAGATATGCAATAAAAATAAATACGTTTAAGCAAATCAAAATAATATTTTTTGTGTACAGAGATAAATTTAATAAAGCAAGCAAGCAGAAAAATGACGGAAATGGAAATATTAATTTTTTTATCGTTTTTCCTCTATTTTAATGAATAAAGTCCCTTTACAAAAAATCTATTCATGGTAAGTTAACACTAATAGTTTGATATTTATCTGTTGCTTTTTTAACATAAAAATTATGTAATCGTTAGGAGAATGGAGAATAAAATGCTTTATAAAATATAATTTTTTTATAACTAAATAATTTATTTCATTCAAATAAAATTCCACAAATTAAATCACAAAACTATTTTGTTAAAGCATAATCATTTTCTTAATTTTAATAATATATTAACGAACCCATTTTTTATTATTTTTAATTATTTTTAAAATACTCTATGAGAACTTGATTGCTATCAAAATTGCAGTCGCTATAAATTTGTTGTAGCAAAAGTTTATCTTAAAAAAGTTTTTTTTTTTAGAATTTCAAAAGTTCAAAAAAAGTTTAAAAGTTTTTTGTTCAAAGTTCTTATTTTGCAAAATTGTTTCAAATTTCGACTTTTTAATTTTAAAGTTTTTTTTTAAAAACGTTTTTAAAAAACTTTAATTTTTTCAAAAAAAGGTTTAAGAAATCTTTAACTATTTTCAAAAAGAGTTATTTTAATTTCAAAAATAATCTATCAAAGTAAAATTTCTTGCTCAAAGATGTTTATTTCTTTTTCTTTTTTGTTTTTTTTATATAAGATACACTCTTCCCAATTAATATTAAAGATCATTATTTATTTATTATTAAAATTAAATTTTCGTTTGCTTTAATTGTTGTGTAACAGAATTGCACGGAAATGTTACTATTTGAAAGCAGCATAAAATAAATATCGAAGAATTTAACCCGCATGCAACAAAACCACAAACAAAACAAGTTTGTCCTACCGTACCAAACTCTAGAGTTTGCACTTGAGCTTCGTCCGAAGGCGGGCCTGCCCCTTTGTTGTTGAAGGCTTGCACGATCACTTTGTACTTGGTGTTTTTGTTCAGATCAGTGATTTCACATTCCAGGAGACCTCCGAGAGATGTCTCCAGTGTCTTGTAAGCAAACTGGTCGCTATTCCGACTCTTGTAGCCGACGTAGTATCCGTCGATTGGAGACAGACTTTCCTCTTTCAATGGAGGCTTAAAAATATATACATATATATCGTTAATTTTTTAGTTAATAAAATAACTGGAATTTTATCCTATTAGCACAGTAAAAGTTTAATTTCATTAAAGTTTTAATACATTTTTTTTGCAATAAATACAAGCAAATTTTGATTTATTTGAACAACAACTGTAAGAATTAGCCTATTCTAATGATTAAAAAGTTTAATACAAGAAAAAAAAATTTATAATTTCACATTACATTTTTAATTGCTTATCAACAAAATTATTTTAGACACTCTTGTACAGATATTAATTCTATGACATGATCAAATAGTAGTTGTCTATATTGGGGCCTGATGGTCAAGTGACTAGAGTTCGGTGCATCAGATTTCGGACTCGAGTACCGGCGGTGCCATGAATGTTTGTAGTGATTTAGAATACACCTTAAATCGTAGGTCCTAGTTTCCTACTACTACCACTACACCACACCACATCACTGTGCCTAGAGCTGAGTTGCCGCTTTACAGTTTGGGAATGATGTGGGTGAGCAGTCTAATTGGACTCGGTGCCGCTCTAGTCCTATGAGCCCCGAACCTGTTGCTTAAAGTGAATTGCCGAGATACGAAACCCGTAAAATGGGGTACCGAGAGCCAGAGCTCTAATCTCTCGACCATCATGCCCCGTAGGTCCCAGTCTAATATGATTGTTGGGATTAAGGCTGATAACAGCATTGTGTAAAAAGAAAACATCTCCTATCTCGAAATCTGCCAGTAGACAGATGGCCTCTGCCCACCATGGGGCTGTTGTGGCAATAAACATAGACAGAAGAAGCTGTCTTTGTTATCATCTCAGCAATAATGGTAAAACATGATTGTGGTTCAGTAACAACAAATGAATATGTTTCTTTCTTAAAATTAACCAAGAACTTTTATAAGAAAAATTTACCAATTTCTTTTCATCTATTTCAGAAATGTAATTTTAACAAATAAGTTCCTCTATGAAAAATTCCTTTTTATTTTTTAGTCTTCGGTAAATTTATCTTCGTCTACATTCTTCCAAAAAATTAAAAATAAGTAAAGTTAAACTGTTCTTTTGCTGTTCTTATATATTAATTAATTTTTTTTTATTAAATTAATGATTATGTAAAGTAATTTGCTAACATTGTGATAGAGATCTTACCTTCCATGTCACTTGAATAGTTCTGGAACTTGTAGCAATTGCTCGCACTTCTCTAGGAGGCCCACTTGGCGCTGTTTAGAAACAAAAATAAAAATGTTGAATTAAATATTGAAAATTATGATTTTCATTTATAAAATAAGAAACAAACAAACAAATAAGTATGTTTTAAAACTTTTGGCAGCAATAAAATAGAGCGCGCCCTCCTATTCTAAAGAACAGAATCATCTCATCCTTTTCGTACTAGAGTTGGCTCTGTATCGCCGCTTGGCTTCATTTCATTTATTTAGAAAACATACACATGTTAAGAAGCGATTCTGAAAATTCCGAGAAAAGTCTGAAATTCTTCTCCTCAAATCATACATTTATTTAAATATGTGATTACAAAAGATAAATAGATACAAGGAACGTTATTTGCTTACAAATATGATCATTTTGTATGAAACATAATAAAGCATTGCAAAAAGTTCATTAAATGAATATATTATTGTTTAATCATTTTGGATGCAAAATATTACATAAGGAAATTTATTAATAAAACATAAAAGACAAATGTTTAGAAAATTAAATTTATATTTATTTACACCTAAAAATTGACCAGCATTTCTCTTAAAAATCTTTGTATTATAGCAGACAATTTTCTCGTTTCACGCTAACAGCATAGAGTAGTAATAGCCAGCAGTCAAGATTGTTATCAAAACTCACGAAGCTATCATCGCATACCTTAAACTATAAAGTCACATGAGTAACATGAGGACTATAAGTCACATGAGGTGTATGATCACTTGAGAAGTATGTTTGCTTCAAAATGGCAACTCCCATGCGTGTTCTATTATATCACTACTCTATAAAAAGAAAGGATCATCTATGTTGGATTGTTTTAGAGGACAATTTATACGAGCATCTTATAACAAATTTCTGGTACTTTGTCGATTTATGAAATTCTTTCCAAATTGAATTGAATTTTAGCAAGTTTTTGTAAGTGAAGAACAAATAAATTTTTTATGAGAAAAAATAAAAGTTTTTTATTTTTTATTTTTTTATTTAATGTAATACTGCACGAAAGATAGGCAAGTTGTATTTTGTTAACAATTCGACAAATCGACGTGTAAAAAAATTTTTCTTATTTTCTTCATCAAAATCATCATCTTCATCAATTCATTAAATGTTTCTTATTTTCTTCATCTTCTTCTTATTTTGTTCATCATTTGATGAAAAAGAATTGTTCTAAATATATATGTATGCTATTGCTCAAAATAAATTTTTATAAAACAAATTCTTATATAATCCTCATTAATTATATTGGTAATATTGTTTTTTTAGTCTATTACCAATATTATTTTTATAGTATCATATTTATTAGTAAGATGGAATGCATAATAAAATATTCTGTAGAAATTCCCATTAATGGAATTAAAAGCAAACAATGCAATTTGTTTGTGATCCTTATTAAAATCGCGGATATATTTCATAACTATGTAAATATGACTTCATAATATTGATTATTTTAAAGATGAATAATACATCTATAATGCATATGTATTAAAACCAATACCTTCTCCGTCTGTGACCACTGTAATGGGTTCACTGAAATCACCACTTCCAACTGCATTTTCTGCTTTAACTCTAATGTGATAAGATGTATGAGGTATCAGACCTTGTATTGTGAACATGCTGTCAGAGGAATCTACCACGGTCGTTTTCGCAAGAGTCCAGGGTTCTGGAATAAAGTAGTATAATAAAAAACAAGTAATATAAAAAAAAATAATTTGAAGTGAATTCCTACTGTTTTTTCACTATATTGCAGAAAGCCCTTTATAAATAATTTTCATTCGTTTTTTAAGTTTATCTGGCGCCATCTATTGGTAGATATATGCAACTTAAATTTTTAAAAAAAACTAAAATTTATTATTTTATTTAATTAATGAATTAATATATGAAAAAAACTGTTTTAACATCCACTGTCATCCACTACAAGTTAAAAAAAATGTATTTGAACTTGAGTGGATGATAAAAAAAAGTATTTTATGGACGATTGAAAATTTGAACAAGATATATATAGGGATGGTGTGAGCTAATAGAAGGAATTGAATAAAGAAAGCAATGCCTGTGAAAGAATAAAAAAAAAATGGAGATTGTTTTAAATCACAGTTGTTCATTTAATAGCACACATAATAATAATCACATTTACTAAATTAATTTGATAATGTTTGCTTACTCCTGAGACCAACAGAGGTACGTATTGAGAATCGTTATATAGAATGTATGCGTTGTATATAATTATCGTTATGTAGAATGTGTGTGATATAGAATAAGCGTTAAATATAATACCGTTTATTTACTATTTGTCTGAGTGATTAGAGTGAGTGATTTGATTTGAGTGTCTTTTTTTTTTTAACTCCAAGTATTAGTTAACACTCTCCCTATATATATATTGTTAAAATTTTCAAAAGTTCATAAAATACCTTTTATTCATCCACTCAAGTTCATATACATTTTTTTGAACTTGTAGTGGATGACACTGGATGTTAATACAGATTTTTCAAATATTAATTCATTAATTAAATTTAATTAATTAATTTTATTTTTTTTTTTAGATTTAAGTTGCATGTAATGTAACGTGAATGATTAAAATGTAACGTGTATTTGCATAGGATAGATTTAAAAAATTTCATGTATTTGAAAAATTATTTTGGTAACTGACATTGCCATTTCGCAATGTTTTGTAATTTGCCTAAAAAAAATTTTTTTTTCATTTTAATTTTTGTTCCCTTATTAGACTATTTTAGGTTCAAAATTAAATTTTACACATTTCTTACAAATGGAAAATGATTATTCCATAATGTGTTGAAACATGGCTCGATAATATGGAATATAATCAATGTAAACATATAGTTATGTTAAATTAAGCAATCAAATTTCATTTTCATTTTAAAAATGTCGCTATGGATTTGTATGCATGTCTTTATTAAATTTTCAGTTAAAAAAAATCTTTAGGCAATCCTATGTTTCTATATAAGTTTTATACATTGTTACATATTGAAGTCGAACTTAGTCAATTTAATGTGATTTGCATTGTCAAGATTAGACAATGCAAATCACATTAAGACTAACTAGTAAATGTTCCTAACTAGAATCCATCAAAATTGTAATTAGAAATATTTTTAATAAAATACATTCTAATAAAAATATTCACTTTAAATATGCAACCAATTTTCCATTTATTATGTTCATTATTGTTATTCCATTAACATTTAATATTAATGTATGCTTAAATTAAAAAAATAATTTCATATTACTTGTGCACATTCGAGATATTCCTATTTTCGAAATTATAATTAAGAAAAATAAAATTTATAATAAAACTGAAATCATTTCGGAATTTCAATTTATCATGCACAAATATATATTTTTTTTTCATCAACTAACTTGAATATATAATAATAACGTATGGTTAAAATAACTTTCATAAACATAACTGTTTTCAGACAATGTTTTGGAAATATCAAGCACTAATTTTTTTATATTTTGCAGCCCAGACAATTCAAATTGAAAAACAAAGCACGTGACTTGATATTGGCGAATCATATTTCATTATTTAATTTTTAAAACCTAATTGATTAAAATAATGAAATAAACTGGTGTTTATTTTAAATAAAAGTTTCTGAAATGAAAATTTTCCAACGTGTTCGGATATTATGTTTCAAATAACAACTTATATTCTTATTTACTTTCTCAATGCATATATTTGGTGGGCGTCATACAATTTTTATACCAGAACAACACAATAATATTGTATTTATTGCTAAAGTAGTATTTATGGATAAATTTAATTTGTTTCTTATTAAATAAGTGTTTTTATTACAAGCGAGTTATTTTTGAACGTAATTTAAAACCATTTCTTCCTGTTTGTTCAAATAAATCTTTCATGTTTTTTTAGAAGTCTTGAAAAACATGTTTTTCTTGTTCTCGAATTTCAAATAAACTTTAAAATTAGAAATTTGAAAGGATAGAATATTTTGATCTCGTTTCTGAAGTTCGCCTCTTTTCGCCCACGAAACTTTTAGTTTACAAAATTTTTCAATCAATTCCGACGAATAACATGATTTCTTTTTCGTCTTTAAAGAAAAATTGGTGCATTTATGTATGTTTAATTTCTAGATATACGCTGAAAAATTGTTTTGATGATTATTGTAACTAGAGAAATATTTACAAGAAATTGAACAATGAGAGCTATTGATTCCTCATTCGCTAATAATTTTATACTTAACAGTATAGCTTTTAAGATATTTCTTTAAACTGTATTAATCACTATCTTAAAAAGTTAAAAAACATAGCAGGATATCAGTGATATAAATGGGTAAGACGAATTTTCTGCATTTGTGGAAAATGTAAAATTTCAATAAATCTTGAATTAATGAAATCTTTTTATATTTAATTTATCATTAATCTAACTTAGTATTTTAAAAGAATGCAATCAAGTTAAAAAAGATTTCGGAAGCTTTTAGTTATATATATCTTATTTAATACTGAGCACTGGAAATCAATAATATGTAATATCCTCATACATCGATTCTACATCACATTGTATTAGAATGATTAAAAAGCAAACAGAACTCTTAAGAATTAACAGAATAAAATCATCTTTAAATGAATCATATTATGCGTTGATATTGTATAATTATTTTTTTTAAATCTTTAGATTATTCTATTGAAATAAAATGAATAAGGCATAATGGAACCAACAATTTTGCCTAAAAATTAATTTTTAGTTTAACAAAGAAGCCTTGTTTTAATATTCATAATAATATAATTATTTATATAATATCTTCAGGTTTTTAATGTTCAGCAACATTTATTGTTCATGTAAACGGTAAACAAAAGATAACAATATAACAATATCTAAACATAGGAATAAATGAACTATACCACAAACAGATAAATCAAATAAAGGGCATAATTTTTTTGTACTTTTTACCTTATAACTACTATGTCATACTATGCGTTGTTTAAAAACATAATTTGTAATTTTTTAAAAGATTTTCAAGATTTGATGAATGGTTAAACAAGAAACACGATTAAAATTTATTTTAATGAAAATTAAAATTTAAATATTCGACAAATATTTCCTTTAATGTTAACTATTTGTTTGCAGTCTAAGAAGTCAACTCCTCTGTTATCTTGAACGCAGAATATCTATCTGCGTATTTTTTAATTCTTTTTTGTATTCCTACATGTTATTTATTTCCAAGACATGCTGTTTTTCCCTTTTACCATAAACGAAATACATAAGCTCGTTGCTAAATAATATACACCTTATTTCTAAAAGTCGAGCATGAAATTGAAAAATTGTCGTAAATATGCTAAAAGAAGTTTGAAGTTATTGAAATTTGGATGTGTTACAAATAAAAGTAAACTGCATCGAGTAGCAATATGCAGAAGAGTGGTGCTGCCATCGTAGCGCTATGCCAGCTTAACGTAAATACGCTACAATTTAAAATAAGATGTTTAGGAGGAAACCGCTATTTAATGAACTGCCATAGCATAAACAATTTCGAGATAGCCCAAGTGTATACATGAATTCGAGACGCCAGCAGAAATACATGGAACCATAGACTTATTGGAAGCAGGTCAACCAGAGTGGGATGTTTCAAGGTGGATACGTTCCGTTATGGGCCAATTGAGGAACCAGTTTCTAACAAATGGTTCAAATCTTCGAATACCTATCAAAAGGAGACCAAGAGTTGCCACTTTTCAGATTGACCACTTATTGCACGCAACTCCATCTTAACTCAGTTCCGCGCTTACTTCGGTTACACGAAGACACTATTAGCAAAGACGGCAGAATGAAGGATATATGTATGATATGTGACCGGTATTGTGTGTCACTTTCAACTAAAGCTACAAGAGGGATTTGCATTGGACACACCTTCATGTACACTGGACTGAGAATTGTTGGGAGTCTGTTATGATTACTAATGAGTCCTGTTTTGCTTTACATAGGGATTTTCGACGTGCTTATATCCGAAAAGTAAGACCAATTTTCAGTTTAAAATTCCCGGGGATTATGGGCACAATTTTTTTTCTTTTTTAGGTTGATGGCATTGTCCTTGACAAATGTGTGATATTTAACGTCAAAATATTCATTAGTGTTTGAATTACGCTTGGCTTTGTGAGACGCTAAAACTGATTCCGACGATTTTTGAAATGTCAAAATTAATTGAGAAAAGATCTTGTATCAAATTTTGTTTGCGGAAATGTATAGAATGTTGCAGAAGGCATTCGATGAGCATTCCTATATCGGAAAGAAATATTTAGAATGGGTTTAAGCAGTTCAAAGAAGGCAGAGAACGCGTTGAAGACAAAGGGCCCTCTGGTCGACCATCAACTTCAACCGAACGAAGCTCCCGTCCAAAAAAATTAAAGACTTGCAAACAGTCGAATTACAATTAGAGGCCTTGCTGATGATGTTGGAATTTTAAAAGGATCGGTCAATTCCATTTTGGGCATCAAGCGAGTCAAATCTCGGTTGGTACCGAAAACACTGAATGCACCAGCTCACACTGCATTGATTCTTCTTCACTTTTTCGCCGAAAATGAAGCCCATATCTTTCCACAACCACCGTATTCATACCGTGCGACTTCTGGCTATTCCCTAAACTCAAAAGATCGCTCTGGTCGTCGATTGAAGAGATTAAACGTAAATCGCCACGAGCTTTGAAGGCCATCCCATCCAATGACTTTTTAGCATACATTGATGTTTGGAAAAAATTTGGCATAAGTGCATTGTGTCCGGAGGAGATTACTTTGAAGGCGATGAAATAAATTTGGAAGAATAAATAAAGAGTTTCTGAAAAAAAATAATTGGTCTTACTTTTGGGGCATAGTAATATGGAGAGAAACAAACACTCGATAACTTTTCGTTTAATATACAATAAAGGGACACATAAACATGAGGTAGTATTCTAGAGAAGGAATAGCTTTTAGTGGATTTACATTCGAACTTTATGTGTTATCATACAATGTACGCATAGAGTATGCGTTATGACATGAAACTATCAATGTCTAAAAGTGCAGAGAAGACATATTGGATCCTATTTTTCGATCGTACGCTGCCGCAATTGGCGATACCTTTATTTTTAAAGTTGGCAATAACTTGCCTTACAGTTAAAAAAATCTTAAAGAAGACAATATAATTAAAATTGAATGACCAGCATACTCTCCTGACCTTTATCTCACTGAGCATGTGGGGAACTATCTCAAGACGTGATGCTGGCTGCAAATGCTTCCACAAACATGCATGGGTTTAGTACTTCTGCATGTGATCAATGGACATTGATACGCATGTAATTCATTGATAACATCATAAACAGAAATCGATATTCTATGAGGCCTATGCTGCTGTAACTTATTATTTTTTTAATTGTTATTAATTTTTTCGTATTATTTTTTTTTTAATATTTAATTTAATGTAAATGCTATGTGTACCATGTTCTTATATTTTTAAGTTACCAACGTTTTTTGTATGTTATTGTTACGAGTAGTCCAATATATAATATCACCAACTTTCGTCCCAATTGTTTGCATACTTTTTGAGTTATCATCAGTGTTCAGTTTGTTGTTTAAATTTCGGAAGCTAGTGTATTGAAGTATATACTGTGAAACATGTGTATTCAACACATATTTGTGAAGTTACATATAAAAAATTAATTCATGAAACTTTTTGGTCACTTCTATGCATGAATTTTGCTATAACTATCGAACTAAATGCTGAAATTATTAAATTCATGCAACTATTACGAATCAAATTCATTGTTTTGCCTATTTATTGTATTATTTTACGTTTATTTTATATAAACAGAGATGAAATAAATTAAGAAACATCCAGTTTCATCAATGTGCAACTTTCTTTAATTTAAACAGAGCTAATTAGCCCTCATTAAAAATGAATTAAAAAATAAAAATACGCTATTTTTTCTATTTTTAAAATTTATTTCACGAAAGATTTAATAATTTATTTGTATTAATGAAAGCCCTAACATTTAAAAGTACTTTAGAACACGAGTAAGGTATGTCCTAAGCGAAATTAAAACGCTACCTTTGGCCGATTTGTGCTCAATGATATACTTGAGAATGAGGCTGTTTCCACTGTAGGGAGCGGACCAGGCAATCGATATAGAGCGACTTCCCTTGGTTGTCACATCCACACTGGGAGGACGATCAGGCGGCTCTGTTGGAAAAAGATAAGACGATTTGCAATTAAAAAGGACGGCCCGAATGCGATGACTGGAATTCAAGAAAACTAATTGAATTTAATTTAATTAGGGTGAAATATTTAAAGATAAAAAGCTATTTCTTTCATTCCCATACATTGTGTTTTTATTTTTTCCTTCTCTTACTTCAAGAAGTGGTGAAAAAATTAATGGGAATAGAAAATTGTTTTGTAAAGGTTTTTGAAAAAGTATCGACATAAGAGTATCTATTTCTAGCAAAAGAAGTAAAGAACCTTTTTTTTTCTTTTATATATATTCTGTTACGTTTAAATGAAATTTTAGATTTATGATGAGAAGTAATTATAAATTTTTTTTGAAAATACGCTGATTTAATTTACAAATTTAATTTAACTAATAATTTCTTCAAGGAGGTTTGGTGATATTTTGAGGAACAAGTGAAAAATGTCGAATTAATTAACAATTCGTATATGCGATTTCGAAAAGAATATAAGGCTATTTTTTTTTCTCTTTGTCGTTAATAATTAACTACAGATATTTTTGAACCTGTAATTAAATTAATACTTATAATTCCATTTATTTTATGTCTGGTCTTATAAATTAATAACGTTTCAGTTTTATAAAGTAGTTTTAAAATTAAAAATGATTGCGAATTTCTGTAGCAATTGAAGTAGAATGTTAAAAAGATTTAAATAAATCAATATTTCGCTTTAATAAGGGAAATAAATGGTTTTAAAGAATTGTTTATTTATTAATTTGGTTAAGTGATGTCAAAACACTTTGCGTTATTTTACTTTAATTTCAATATGCATAAATTGCAACCGCCCTAATTGAAGTTATGTTATTAATTTTTAAATGAATAACTTGTGGATTAATAATTTAATTACTATCGTTTTAATAGTTTTTGTGGAAATTACACTTATGATAATTAAAATGCCATACTTACCCTGTACAATAACTTGAAAGTTTGTGTCGTCTCTGCCATATGCATTTTGAGCTATACATGTAAACAAAGACGAGTCTTTTCTATTGGCTGAAGATATTTTTATTGTAGCTTCCATTCCTTCTGAAAAAATTCTTTCTTCGAATGCATATCTATAAGCACAAAAAAAAATTATATTCAGAATCATATATTTATTCAGTTTTAAATTTGAAATAAATTTTATATAAGCTTTAATTTTAAAGAAAATAAAGAAGGGGGAGGATCCTAAAGGTGAAATGTAACAATAATTGTGCATTTGTTGTTCATACGAAATCTAAAAGTTTTACATAGAAAAAGAATCTTGAAGTTGATTGGTTTTAAAATTTACTTTTTTCAAACGCTTCTAAATATATTTATCCGCTTCTGGAAAGCAAACTCAGTGCTACTCAGAGAGGTCTGCTACATTTCACTCTCATTTCGTCAACATAGTTATGAACGAATATGTTCAGGGATAGCGTCTGGGCGGATTGCATTGTTTTTAACTCTTTTCCCTTAAGCTAAATGCCTGGAAGGGCATTCTATCAAACATTTATATTACCCATTCCCGCTATAAATACGGGATCTTTCGATTAGACTTCGTTTCTTAGATTGAAAACATGGCTTCTCAGTTTCAGTAATATACACTCAAGAGCCAAAACATTATGACCACCCCTACATTTTGCAATGAACTAGACTGGATGACATGGAAGGCACGTGATCAGGGGGAAGTGGTATTTAGCTGGTATTAAGTGGTGGTATTAATAAATGCCAAGGCGGGTTGAAGCTGTGTGAGGCCAAAGGTGGGCCAACTCGTTATTGACAAGTGGTCATAATGTTTTCGCTGTTGAGTGTATAATGCTAGGAATTTAGCGTAATTTGAAATTAGATGCAAACTCTATCCGTTTATCTTAAATAAAATATTAATATATATATAAAACATTGTACAATAATTAGGACCGACTCGTGACTCAGCGGCAACGTGCGCCGCTGGTGAGTATTGGGGCTGAGGTACAATCCGCTGCCGGCTTTGTTGTAGACATATGCAGTTGTTTCAAATAACGTCGAAATTCGATGGTGATCGTTATATTCAGCATCTTGCCTCATGAGTCGGACTACCTGGCGGAGTTTTCCGGGTTTCCTCCCATGCGATACACAAATCCGGAGTAATTGCCCTTAAAATTCCTCCCGGAAAGCACTGCCTTCATTCTCCAGCGATAAGGAGCCAAATCAGATTTCTACCTACGAGTGCTCCATCAGAAGTTGTCCCTTCCCTTCCTACCATGAGTAGATTACTCATGGGATGTCCTTCCCGCACTGCAGGACACCGAGGATTAGACACAGTCACAATAATTGGGGGCCTGATGGCCGAGTGACTAGTGCTCTAAGCTTGGTGACACAGGTATTTGGTTCGAGTCCAGGCTTTGCAATGGATGCTTGTAGTGGTTCGGAATGCACTTTAAACTGCAGGTCCATGTCTAATATGGCTATCAACTCACTCGTCCATCAGGCCCTTTAAATGTGCTTAAAATATCTCAATTGACACTTGAGGAAAATAATAAAAAAAAATTCCTGCTAAAATTTTTTAAAATATATATTTCTAATTTTTTTTTTTATTTTCTGAAAATTTAATATTAAAATATTGTTAATAATATGTATTTAATAACTTTAACTTACATTATTATTGTTGTTATTTTTTTTTTATAAAAATGAAAAATAGTTTCATTTACAATTCGAGAGCATTTGATAGGACATGTTTATTTTTAATATTTATTAGTAGAACAATTTCAAAAAAAAAAAAAAATAAATAAATAAAACAATGATGTAAATTAAACTATTTTTCATTCAGATTATTGTTTTTAATGAAATTTATTTAATTAAATGTTATTTATTAAATTTTTTTATTAAATTTAAAATCATAATTTATGTATTTTACTTTATATATGTATTTTTAATTTTTTACACAATAGCAAAATTTCAAATTATTGTGTAATTTAAAAAAAAAATAATAATTATGTATTCATAAATATTTGAATTATTTTTCCTTTCATAAATAAATAAATATCTCATATTCGATACATAAATGTGATAAAACTTACTGGACAATTCTTTCTAATAGTTACATTTTGTTACATATTGCATAACAAATCTCAAGAATGAATATGAATATTTAAATATAAATCTTTAATTGCAGAGGCATTAATCAAAACTTATAACTTTCAGGAATATTTTTATTCTGATAACGATTTGTATCGGAATTTTTAAACTTCATTAATCATTTAATTCCGGACGTTATGTCGTAAGTGCCTGAATATTTAATTAATGAAGCGATAGATTACAGTTATCCAACATCGCAAGTTCAGGGATTACTCGATGTAATTAGGTATGTAACAAATTTTTTTACAACTCTGAAAACATTAATCAAATCTGTTATTTTTTTTTTAATTGGCAATTTTTTTATATTTATTTTAAGATTATTTTTTTCCTAGTTAATTCTAAGTATCCACTACATCTTTTGAAAGAGATATTGCACTACATAATAAAACAGAATTTAAAAAATATAGATCAATAATTAAAAAGGCTTTGTTTTTTATGTGCTATAGTATTCCTCGAGCAATTATGATATGGATACTTTTAAATTTTTACGAGTTATCTATGCTGTTTTTAAAACTGTAACAATTTGCTGACTGCAATAGAGAATTTCAGGCGTAAAATAAAAATAAAATTTTATATTATATTATTGATTAAAGTATTTTTAATTTTTTACATAATAGCAAAATTTCAAATTATTGTGTAGTTTTTTTAAAAAAATATTTATGTTTCAAATACATGATTTAATATTTTTACCTTTCATAAGGTGCAATTGATCCTACAACCATAGAGTGTTGGTCTATTATATGGTTGACGAGTAAAATATTGATCATAATATATAATAATGTGATATTGGTCATAATATTATTGTAATATTGGTCGTAATAATATTAATTGGTACTTATATTAAATATTAGTTATAGTATATAAATATATATCAAATATAATATTTAATATTGGTCAAATACATATATCATGTGTTAGAAATTCAGGAAAAAAGTAACATGTCACTCCACTTTACCATGATGACACTGACGGAAATGATAGTATTGGAGGAGGTTTTTTTATGTCATCTTCTGAATATCAACCTCTCCCAGTTTGATTGGCAGGGACCTTAACTCTCTTTTGCATAAGCTATGCATCTGCCACCTTATGGAGCTCCATCATTTAAATTAGGTACCTGAGATGGTCAATTGTCAACTTATTACAATTTTAAAATTAAATTTAAAGTTGATGTAAAAGGAAGTTAATTGAAATATTACTTCAGTTTAAATTTATTCTTTAAAAAACAAGCACAAGACTGGGCAAGTACTGAATAAATCAAGCTGTGAATAGCAAACCGGTCATCATTGGTCTTATGAAATAGAGAAAATTACTTTTAAAGTTAAACTCCAATGCATTTGCAATTCATTAAATAAAGATTCAGACGAATTTCATTCAGAAAACAAAACTCTGCATGGTGAAGATTTAGATTTCAATTAGATATAACATTAAAACTATGATGTTTATTGGCTTTAATAAATATTTTATTTAATGTTGTTTCCTTTTATTATGGAAGGCGTAACTGGTCTACAACCATAAAGATTTGGTCTATTTCAGAGTTGACATTTATTTACTGTTCGCAATAAAATATCCTGGGTGAGAAATTCGGGAAAAAAATAACATGTCACTTCACTTTACCATGATGACACTGATGGAAATGACAGTATTGGAGGAGGTTTTTCATCTTCAGAATCGCAACCACTCCCAGCTTGATTGACAGAGATCTTTTGCAATAAAACATACATCTGTCACCTTATGGAATTCTATCTCTTAAATTAGGTATTTCAGATGGCCAATTAACATTGGCAATACATTACAACTTAAAAATAATATTGAAAGTTAATTTAAAAAGAAAAAGTAATTGAAATGCTACTTCACTTTAAATATAATTTTTTAAAATCGAATCCAAAACTTGGCAGGGACTGAGTAAATCAAGCTGTGAATTGCACACCGGCCATCATTGGTCTTATGGAAAAGGAAAAACAACTTTTAAAATTAAACTCGCATATGCAATTCATTGAATAAAGATTAAATACGAACTTAATTCAGAAAACAAAACTACTTTTTTTTTCTAATGCAGCTGGCAATATAGAGACAGTTATCTTTATGTCATAAGCAAGGGTTTCACGGACGTTACTCATTTAGCACTAGGAGACACGTGTAGCTTGAAGATATGCTACGGATGCAAGAAACACTACCCCCTACTACTACGTTCTATGGTGATATTAGACTTTGACCTACGGTTTGAAGGGGATTCCGAACCACTACAATCATCCATCCATCCAACTACCACTACAAGCACCAGGCTAGAACCCGAAACCTGGGGTACCGAGCATCAGAGCGCCAGTCACTCGCCCTCAGGCTCAGAAAACCAAATTTGAAGGGTGGAGATTAGATTTCAATTAGATATAATATTAAAACTATGAGGTTTATTGTATTTAATAATATTAAAACTAATAAAAATAACGATTTCAAAAATTTAAATATTTTTAAAAAAAAAATATATATTTCAAAAATGTGCTCAAAGGCTGTTTAAAACTCTTCTGCTTTTTACCATTTTATTATTTAATATTACAGGCCCTTTTTTCAATTATAATAAAAATATCTGCATTTATGAATAAATCATTGAAAATTTAATTAGATATCAAATAATCATTTTGGAATCAATAACAACCATTAGTTAATCGTCATTGACCATTATTAGTCTTATGTAAAAAAGAAAAATACTTTTAAAGTTAAATACCAATGCATATGCAATTCATTAATAAAGATGCACGACGAATTTAATTCAGAAAACAAAATTTGAATAGTGAAGATTGATATTTCAATTAGATAAATATTAAAGCTATAATGTTTATTGGCTTTAATAATATTAAAACTAATGAAAATAAAAATTCTAAAAAAGTACTACAAAAAGGTGCATAAAAGCTGTTTAAAAACCTTTTGCTTTATACCATTTTATTATTTCAAATTACACACCCTTTTTTCAATAATAATAAAAATATGTGCATGTACGAATAAATCATTGAAAATATAACTGAATATCAAGTAATCATTTCCGTATCAATAGTAATCATTAGTTAATATTTTTTATATACCATAACATAATGATAACATTTCTAATACATATTAAGTTAAGATAAAAATTGATAAAATAAAACAAACTAGCTAAAATATTATTAAAAAGTATTTATTTATTCAGTTATTCATTTATTATTGAGTTTGATACATAATTATTCAACAAACACAGCTGAATAATTCATGTATGCGTATATCCAAGATATTATACACATACATGAATGATTCAGTTTTCGGTCACAGCTAAATTGAGTTTCAAACATTCATTCTAGTATTAATACCAACCATTGATCATCGTTTCTTATAGTGTCTTAAAATTCAATTAAGTCCAAAATGAAATATATGACTGTCATCAAACTCTAAAGTATCGCAAATGAGAACAGATGACAAACCCCGGAAAGATTCGAAAATTAGCTTTTCTTGAATGAAATTTACAGCATCAAAAAGATATCAATATTTTTCATGGCTCAATATCCATTTTCGTGGAATTAGGAAAGAGCCATTATTTTTCAGCGAAATATATTTCTGTAAAGAATAGATTAGTTTTATTATGATTACATTTAAAGCTTTTTCATCCAACGTGACTGAATTATAAGAAATATTCAACATAAGTATAATATTCTATTTATATTTAATATTTTATTTTGTTCCATTTATATATGCTGGGCAGCTATGTTCATAAGTTACATTATACTTCTCAAATTACTATGTGCGCTTATAAAAACTCTTAGTTTATACTAATAAATGTGCACTATAAGTAAAGGCACAAAACAAAAATTTTAATGAATTTAAACATAAAATTAAATGATCACAGCTTTAAAAAAAATGACTTGACTGCAACTGTGATCAACTTGTATCAAAGGCGAATCTCTACTTCATCGACGAAGCTCATCTGCTACCTTGAAGTAAAAGATGACAAGTGTTTTTAGAGATGCACAAAGGGTCTGATGGAACAATTCATGTTGTGAAATTAAGAACATCATTAAAACAACTTGACCGATAGAAAAAACTGTATGTCTTGCCAACTGAGAACTAATAGAACATTTTTATGTAAGATTTTATTGCAATAGAGAGTAATGGAGTAATGTTAATTTAATATATTGTATTGTTGAAGTCATTATTTATATACTGTGGTATTTGATAGTGTAAATAGCATCTATTCTAATTTATCTTAGTTATAATAGTTTAGATTTATGTAATGCGTTATAATTCATAATTTTAACTGATTCAAAAATAAGTTATATTCTATAAATTTTATGATATTATTTAATTTTGTGTTTTTATCGTTTTATAATTATCCACAGTTAATAGCAATCTTTACTATTTTTATTAATCAGGCTTTGTTTGAAAATTAAAAAAGTGTATAGTTCTATTGTTCCAGTATAATGAAATATATGACAATGTATGACATTGGCTAACGTGGTGATCTTTAGTATATATGTATATTTAGTCAGAGATTTAAGACCTCAATTTAAGACTTAGTTTGACAGAAGACATCATAAATGGGGGAGAGTTTTACATAGGCTGTTTGCCGTAAATTGCTTATATATACTAGGTGATTATAAAAAGCACATCTGCTACCTTTAGTTCGTTATAAAAAGCTCATCTGTTGTCCGTATATGAGTCCCTAGAAATCATACCAATCACAGAAACTGAATGAAGATTTGGTTTAAGGCATTGTGAAATAGGCGTTCAAGAATCATAAGAAAAACAAAAGTTAAACTCTATCAGTTAGGGTTACATTGACAAAATATCGAAAATTTGAAAAGGCAACATCTATTGTTTTATTGAAAGGGGTTGTATTTTGCGAAAAATCATGAATATCGTTGGAACAGTACCTATAGCACGAAAATCGCCTAGACAAACTAAGAAGAAAAGTATAAACAACCACTAAGGGCAGAGAAGCAACTGAGAGCAAAACATTTTGTTGTGTTTCACAAATTTTCTACGTGACCCCCTTCACATAGGATGATACTTTGCATGCGACACATGGTGGATAACACTGAAGCACGTACCATAGCAACGGGTATCTGTTGAACGTGACGTCCAATAGCATTTCTCAAATCATACACAATTTACGAACTATATGCATACATGTTGGATTATAGGTATCGCAACAGTGAGAAATTCATGAAAGTGAGATCAGGGAACCTTGGTGGCCATGGAAACGTGAAATGGCGGGATATAACTGCGTCACCAAACTGTTGTGTTAAGTAATGTTTGACAGAAGACCTAACGAATGGGGGGAATGCCATCTTGCATCCACTCGACGTCAGATAGAACACTTCGCTGTAAGCATATCTGAAATTTAATGTGGATACATTTAATCCGCAAATTGCATCTGATTTGAAAGATGTCATCAGTCCTCAGATTCAACAGATTTATCTTGGCATGGTACGTTGCTCAGGGTTACTCACCATCTGCCGAAAGCAAATGTCATAGTGCAGAAGGGCAAGTGGAAAATTTGCTAAACACTTAAAAATGTTTTGCTTTCTATTGCTCCTCTGTCTTTATTGGTGGTTTCCACTATTTTAGTTTGTCTAGCACCGGCGAATTTTGTGCAACATTTACCGTTCCAACGCTAGTCTTGTAATTTTCAGATTTGCTCCAACACTATACACTGAAGTGACAAAAGTCATGGGATAGCAATATACAAATTTTCAGATGGCAGTAGAATCGCGTAGAACAGGTATAAATGCGCAGAGCTTTCATTTCTGTTCAAGTTGTTCATGTGAAGAGGTTTTGACGTGATGATGACCGCACGACGGGAATTAACAGACTTTGAACGCGGAATGTTAGTTGGAGCTAGACGCATGGGTCATACCATTTCGGAAATCGTTAGGGAATTCAACATTCCCAGATCCACTGTTTCAAGAGTGTGCCGAGAGTATGAAATTTCAGGCATAACATCCCACCACGGACAGCGCAGTAGTCGACCGCCTGCACTTAACGACCGAGACCGGCGACGTCTGCAAAGAGTCGTAAATTCTAACAGACAAGCAACACTGCGTCAAATAACCGCAGAAATCAATGTGGGACGTACAAGGGACTTGTCTGTTAGAACTGTGCGGAGAAATTTGGCTTTCTTTGGCTATTCCAGCAGAAGACCGACTCGAGTGCCTTTACTGACAGAACGACATCGCTTGCAGCGACTCTCGTGGGCACGTGAGCATATCGGTTGGTCCCTAGATGAATGGAAAACCGTGGCCTGGTCCGATGAGTCACGATTTCAGTTGGTAAGAGCTGATGGTAGGGTTCGAGTGTGGCGCAGACCCCACGAAGCCATGGACCCAAACTGTCAGCAAGGCACTGTTCAAGCTGGTGGTGGCTCCGTAATGGTGTGGGCTGTTTTTTCATGGCATGGACTTGGTCCTCTGGTGCGACTGGACCGAACATTGACTGGAAAGGCTTATGTTCAGCTACTTGGAGATCACTTGCAGCCATTCATGGACTTCATCTACCCAAACAACGATGGGATTTTTATGGATGACAATGCGCCATGTCACCGGGCCACAACTGTTCGCGATCGGTTTGAAGAACATTCTGGACAATTCCAACGAATGATCTGGCCACCTAGATATCCCGACATGAATCCCATCGAGCATTTATGGGACATCATCGAGAGGTCTGTTCGTGCCCCAAATCCTGCACCATCAACGCTTTCACTATTGTGGACGTCTATCGAGACAGCATGGCTCAATATTCCTGCAGAAGACTTCCAACGACTTGTTCAGTCCATGCCACGTCGAGTTGCTGCACTTCACCGGGCGAAAGGAGGGCCGACACGATATTAAGAGGTATCCCATGACTTTTGTCACTTCAGTGTATTGCTCTAATACTACATTTCAATAAAAATGTATGTGTTGCCATTCGAAAATTTTCAAATCGTACCTTTATAGCCATAACACTTAGAATTTAACTGTTATTTTTCAAATGATTATTAAGTGCCTACCGCAAAATGCCTTAAACCAAAATTTCAGTCCATTTCTGAGAATAGTATGATAGCTAAGGATACACAGAAATATATTGAGAAAGTCTTTTATAAACACCTTGTATAAATCTGTCTCTCTCTCTATATATATACAATCAGGTTCTTCTCCCAGACAACTTCCATCCTTAACGAGATCTTTGGAATCTAACTATACCTTGACACCTAAGCAGCATTCAGCTTGATCTACGAGGTGTACCTCCCATCTAACAGAAACGAAGGACAAAATTGTCATATGAGAACATACAGATCTTCTTGGACTGAATCCCTAGGATTCTTTTTTCCGGACACACTACTCATCATGTACGGAAATCATGTCGACCAGATTATTTATGTAATTAGTCAAATATAAGCGAAGAGTTAAGCAATGGACAATACTATACATCGAGATAACTTTATAAAATGGGAAAATAAAGTAATCTAAAATACAGAGGTCGCAATAAACCGATAAGGAATCAAATGGGGGCCATGAAAATAAAATATAATTAAAAGAAAAAGTTTGAAGGTAAAGATGATTGAGGTACATCGAATATTCGTACTCATTCAATGGAGATAGAAAAAGAAAAAAGTAAAAGTATTTTCACGTTTCGGAGAAAATATTATTATGTAATAAAAAAACATATTATATAAATTCCTCGTAATAAATAATCTTAAAAGCATATTTATAACAATTGTTGTCATATATAAGTCATTGAATGAGAGTTTTAATTTGTTAATAATGTAATTTACCCATTCCTTACTTTAAGACAGATCTTCATTTTAAAAAAAAATCTCTCTCAATGAATTACTGCATGCTTGATAACATATATGAATGGTAATTTATTAATTTAAATATCATTAAAAATTAAAATTTACTGACTAAAAGCAAATTAAATTGTTAATAAGATATTTCATCAATATATTTTAGCAGAAAGGTATTATAATTTCTTTATATAACCTTCTTATTTAATAACAAAATTATTAAGTTCATTTAAAATTGCATCAAGACGTTACTTTGAAGCACAAGTTATTTAATTGCTTTGAAACAGAGATTTATATGCTAAAGAATATCTCTTCTTTAACAAGATTATTAGATTCTTTTGGTGAAAAAAATAACAGCAAAATTAATGAATAATTCAGATTTTTCCCTTTTAATTCATACAAGAATTTTTACTCATGTAGACATTAATAACGATAAGCATTAAAATTAATCGCATTAAACTCCTTTATAATGAAACTTCTTGAAAATAGTTGAAGAGACCATAAATTTTAAATGAACTCAAATATTGAGCTTAAATATATTCAGGATCTTATTATTTTAAACAAAAATACTGTCTCGCTGACTGCCTGAGTATTACTCACATTCAAAGAGATTTCTAAATTTAATGCAAGTAAGACGTCCAAAACTTTTGCTCATACTTTGTCGTCTCGTTTTAATTACTTACAAAGTGTACGTGGAATTAAAAAACGACGTGATTAAAAAACTGTGTAAAATCTCTTGAAGTAAATATGCACACGTTTTACAAGTAGCTACATGTAAGATCAATTTAGAAAATTGTTATAAAGTACTGTATTAGTTGCTGAGAACTTAAAAATAATTTTTAAGCTTTAATTTTTATCGTAGAGTGTTAATTTTTATTATAGTATATTAATTTTTATTATAGTGTATTAATTATTATTATAGTAAATTAATTATTATTTTAGTATATTAATTTTTATTATAGTATTTTATCATATTGTTTATGATCAATTTACCTGTTCGTAACAAATGGTCACCTTTTTCTTATGGAAGTAATTTTAAATTTAACTGCTTCTTATTCCTGTATTGTATGAAAACATACAAAAAATATCCTAATTGAAACTTCTATCTGTTTATATATGACAGCCAGAGAGTTGCCTCGTTTTTGAAAACAATGACTATAACGGGATTCGTACCTGAGAACATTTGCTCATTAGCTGCACAAGTTATAACTGGGCAACGACTCGAATTTTCTTATTAACCGAAATTATAAATTATCTTCTATTTCTTAAGAGTATTAAAATGATTAAAATTGCATCAAAAATATCATATATATGATAATAATTAGGATCATCAACTATGTGATAATGATTATGATCATCGAATGTATGATAATGATTATGATGATTAAATATGTGATAATGATTATGTTCATCAAATATGTGGTAAGGATTATGATCATCGAATATGTGATAATGATTATGATCGTCCTTTATTATTTTTAAAAAAATTCTTTCTTAATGAATCACTGCATACTTGGTAACATGCATAAATGATAATTTATTACTTCATATATAATTTAAAATTACAAATTTACTAACTAAAAGCAAATTAAATTGTTAATGAAATATTTCATCAATATTTTTTAACAAAAAGGTATTATAATTTCTTTAAATAACCTTCTTATTTAATAACAACATTATTAGGTTTGCTTAAAATTACTTTAAGATGTTACTTTGAAGCACAACTTATTTAATTGCTTTCAAATAGAGATTTATATGCTAAAAATGTGTCTTCTTTAACAAGATTATTGGATTCTCTTGAGGAAAAAAATAACATCAAAATTAATGAATAATTCAGATTTTTCCCTTTTAATTCATACCAGAATTTTTACTCGTGTAGACATTAATAACGATAAGCATTAAAATTAATCACATTAAACTCCTTTATAATGAAACTTCTGGAAAATAGTTGAAGGAGACCATAAATTTTAAATGAGCTCAAATATTGAGCTTAAATATATTCAGGATCTTATTATTTTAAACAAAAATACTGTCTCACTCGCTGCGTGGGTATTACTCACATCCAAAGAGATTTCTAAATTTAATGCAAGTAAGACGCCTGAAACTTTTGCTCATACTTTGTCGTCTCGTTTTAATTACTTACTGAGTGTAAGTGGAATTAAAAAACGAGGTGATTAAAAAACTGTGTAAAATCTCTTGAAGTAAATATATACACGTTTTACAAGTAGCTACATGTAATATGAATTTAGAAAATTGTTATAAAGTAATGTAATAGTTGTGGAGAACATAAAAAATATTTTTTAAGCTATAATATTTAGCACAGTGTGTTAATTATTATTATAGTATATTAATTTATTATTATAATATATTAATTTTGATTATAGTATATTTAATTATTATTATAGCATATTAATTTTTGTTATGGTATTTTATCATATTGTTTACTATGATCAATTTACTTGTTCGTAACATATGGTCTAACATAAGTAATTTCAGAAGTAACTGCTTCACATTCTTAAGTTGTATGAAATCATATCAGAAAATATCCTAAAGGAAACTTAATATGCGATTATGTATGAGAGCCAGAGAGTTTCCCCGTTTTGGAAACAATGACTGTAACGGGATTCGTACCTGAGACCTTTTACTCACTAGTTGCACAAGTTGCAACTGGGACACGATTTGAACTTTCATAATAACAGAAATTCTAAATTACTTCCTATTTCATAAGAATATTATAATGATTAAAATTGTATAAAAATATCATATATATGATAATGATTATGATCATAGAATATATGATAATGATTATTATCATCAAATATATGATAATAATAATCATTGAATATATGATAATGTTTATGAACATCGAATATATGATAATGATTATGACCATCAAATATATGATAAAAATTTATTGATTTAATATATTTAAATCAATAAAATTGCAATTAAAATTATTTATTATTTGATTAAACTTATTTTTAAACATTATTAAAATCTTTAATCTTTAATTTTAATCTTCATTAAAATTATTCTTAAATTCCTACTATTAGTTCACACTCTCCCTATGTATATATTGTTCAAATTTTCAATCGTTCATAAAATACTTTTTATTCAACCACTCAAGTTCAAATACATTATTTTGAATTACTTCATTAAATAAATTAAATAAATTAATTTTAGTTTTTTTAGATTTAAGTTGCATGTATCTAATAATAGATGGCGCCAGATGGAAGAGGAAAATTTCAACTTTTTTTGTAAAGGAATTTTCAGCAATATAGTGAAACAAAAGTAGGAATTGACTTTAAAAAAATTTTTTTATAGATCACTTGTAAACAAAAATTTTAAAAAATTTGAATTTATATATATTAAGTTGAAGAAATGTTTAGAAATTTCTCAAAAATTAAAGTTATTTTTAATTGAATCCTGAATAAATTTATCAAGTTTTCAACAATTAACGGATTACCAGATGATTTCATTTTCTTTTAATTTAATTTGCCGAATGTCGAGCAAAATATAAATATATCAAATAATATTCACGAAGGCGTCAGTTAAAAACAAGATTTTCAAATTTATTCAATCATTTTTATTTAATATCATACTGGTATTTTTAGGCGCTCAGTGTTTCTGAAACAAACAATATTTCGTTGTTGACTTATTAATTAAAATAGTTCAAAGAAAACTGACCTAAATTTCTGAATGCGAAGCAATAAAAAATGGAATTTAAATTTAATAGATTATAAAAATACTCTTTCTATAATATTTATTCATAAGTTCTTTTATGCATGTTTTAATACTTTTATATTTTCTGCTTTGTACCAGAAAAGCAAAGTAATTTATGTAAACACTAATCAAAATTTTTAATTCTGCTCTATTTGGTTAGCAAATACTACGCCCATTGATGTAAACTATGATCGACAAAAATTACATCTTAAATGAAAAATGCAGATGAAAGATTTTTCTATTTTCAGTATAGATCTCTATTCAAATTATATTTTGGCTGATTTTTTTTATTAAATGTTTGAATCAATTTAATTGCTTTATATTTACTCATTTAAAGATTAGAAAAAATTCCATGAAGACTAAACATTTTTTTTTTTATAAAAACACAAGATTAAATTAACTCGGTTTCAAAAACATAAGTATACATAATTTAAATGAATTGGATATTTTTTTTTTTTTGAATTTGAGTTTCAATTAAGTTCATCATTTTTATTAACTATAAAAACCTTTAATTCAAAACTTTTCAACAAATTAAATTTTAAAATTTATTTAATTATGTCAGTATGTGAATTGAATTTTCTTTATTATGCAAATATTTTTAGAATTTTTTTATAATAATATGAAAAAGAGGCTCTGTATACAAGTTAAAAATATCAATTAATCAAAAAATATTTTAAATAATTTTTTACATTTTTAGATAATTAAATTTATTATTCAAATACAACAAAAAAAAATTATCGGCTGGGCCGATATCCAGGTTATCCATAAAATTTATAATTTTTTATTAGAATAAAACGTACAACAGCAATCTTAAACAAAGTGAGAAAAAGTATCAATAAATTTTATTCAAGCAATAAATTATATTTATCGCTTATCATTTAAAAAAAATCTGGAAAAAAAAAACGGATTAAGATAAAAATAAAAAAATCTATAGAATTATAAACGACTGTATAAAAATCACAATGAATTTAACAAAAATAATAAAAACTATGGAATTCCAAATGGTTTTATAAAAAAATCCTGTAAAATGATAAATAAAAAAATAAAATATTTTTAAAAAAACTGTGGAATTCCAAACGATTTTTGGAAAAAGCACGTAAAAAAATAAATAAAAAACTATGGAACTCAAAACAATTTTATAAAAAAGCATGTTTAAACAATTTAAAAAAAAAAAAAATGTATGAAATTCCAAACAACTATATAAAAACATTTTGTAAAAAATAAATAAATAACAATAACACTTCAATGATTTTATCAAAAGCATCTAAAAATAAAATTGGAAAAAAAAAAAATAAATTAAAAACTATGGAATTCCAAACGATTTTATGAAAAAACATGTAAAAAAAAAAATCAAAACTATGAAATTCCAAATGATTTTATAAAAAAAACATGTAAAAAAAAATCAAAACTATGGAATTCCAAACGATTTTATAAAAAAGCATGTAAAAGACTGTGAAAAAAATTATGGAATTCTAACGATTTTATAAAGCACGTGAAAAAAATTTAAATATATATTAAGAATAGCTCGTGAAAAAAATTAAAAAAGTACTAAACCAATCAGAAACGTTGAAAGTGGTCAAGGACATAAAAAAAAACTCGCTCTCCAAAAAACAATACTCATAAATTTATGGGTAAAAATGGTGTCATTGATTCAAATTTGTTTCAAATATACAGATTCAGATAATTCACTTACCTGGGTTCAAAAGAGGGATCAAACGGATGCCTGTCTTTAGTCCACGATAGAGCCAAAGGTTTTTCTCCAATTGCTTTGCATGTCATCGTAGCACTCTGACCTCTTGTGAGTGTAAGAGCTTTGAATTTGTCTTTGAAATGAGCAGCCACTGAAAAATTGTTAATTATATATTAAAACGTATTTAAAATGATTATAAATAAATAAATTAAAATAAAATTAGACGAATCTTAAATTATTTTGATTAGTAGGAATTTTTTCAATTCATTGAAATAAGAGGAAAAATGGAGTCAAAGTTGATAATTAAAATGAACTCGTATATTGCAGTTAATTAAGCTAATTCCAGCAAATTTCCAGCTGATTTATAACCTTTTTATCATTATTATTCATTTCTTATCATTTTCTTTTTGTTATTTTTATCATTATTATCATCATTATTTATTTTTATCATCTTTTTTACTAACTGTAATAATCAAATTTGTTTATGAAGATATTTTTATGTGTGTGGATAATATATATTTTTACTTTTGCTTATGACACAATTTAACATGTCAGATGTGCATCATACACACTACACATCAAATTTAAGTTGGCATAGTACTTAATGCAAAGTTAAAAATTTTGGACTGATGATTAAAATAAATTATATATATATATATATATATATATATATATATATATATAATTTAAAGCATGTATTTAAATATATTAAAATATATTTTTGAAATGAAATGTTCACTGAATGCTTGACCGATACCTTTAAGTGGTATAATATAGAAAATGTTTTGTTAAATTAAAATTAGTAATTATTTGAAAATTACTTAGTTACAGTTAAGATGAATTTCTACTTATACTAAAATCTCTTGTCGTAGAACAATTACCAATAGGAATTTAATCTCTTGGCAACCCAAATTAAGATTGTTTGTCATTCTACGACATAAGATTTTATAATTCAATGATGACTCTTTCTAATGTAATACGGAATCATGTGAAGCATACAAAACTCATGTACATTTCTGGATAAAATTACATACTTGTAAGTACTATAAATGGGTTGACGAAAAAAAACTTCAGAAATAAATTAAATATTAATGCTTTATAAATGATTAACCGAAATAATGTCTTATAAATGATTAGGCATAATCATGCTTTATAAATGATTGATCATAATCATGCTTTATAAATGACCACCATTTTAACCATTAGGTCAAAAATGTCAACTCTAGTCTTAAGTAAAATGTAGAAAACGGCAGTCTAAACTAATTCTGTTTGTTTAGTTTGTTTAAAAAGTTCATAGTTGCTTTTGAGGTATTGAAAGAAATCATTTTATTAGCGACTATTAAGAAATCAAATAACGAAAAAAATGCATTATTAAATCACAAAAATAAAGAATTGAAGGAAGTATGAAGAAGAAATTGCTACCAAAAAAAGTTGTTTCATTAAAACAAAACTTTACCATAAAAATCAGCCTTCTTAATGACCAAGCATTATGATATAGAGTATAAATAAATATTTTAATTACTTTATTTTCTACATTCATTAATTAATGGCAATTTTTGTTTCTAAAACATGAAAATAAAACTCAAAAAGTAAGTTCGTGGTTTTTTTTTTTTTAACCATATTTTGCAGCAGAATTTTTTTAATTTCGAGAAAAAAATGACCAAAATTATTTAAAATAATAGATAATACGATAATAATAATTTTAAAATTAAAAATTTTATGTCATTTTACATATCAAAGGCTTAAAAAACATCAAAGTATTTAACAAAAATTATTCATAAATTTCATTAAAATATTTAATGATTTCTATATGCACGTCTTATATACAGCAATTATTTAGTACAATTATTTATTTTTTTAGTTGAAAAAAAATAGTTAAAATAATTTATTTGATTCCTATTTTAAATCTCGATGCTGTTATTTTAAAACTTTTGACCTAAGGCCATTACTCATCAGATCAGCAAATATAGCAGATAAAGCTTTATTCAGGGTCAGCTATAAGATACTTGGTTTATTGTAGCCCCATTTTGGTGGCGCAATTTGGTGAGAACATCGTGAGAGTTCACAACTTCCCAGTATAAAGACTTTCTGATTTTTGGATTTATCATGCTTATCCTAGGCTTGAATATGGAAACATTCGGATTAATATCACTTAATGAATTTCACACTAGTATATAGTACTACCGCCATCATGTGAAAAATTGTCAAGGGGGGCAAATAAATTGGATTCAAAAGGAGAGGAGTCATAGGGAAGAAAAAGTTTTAGACGGGATTTTAATTGCAGTAAAAGAGTTTTTATTTTTAATAATTAAAAGTTTAGATAAACGATATTAAAAGAAAAACTAGATGAAAAAAATGCCACACTAACTTCTATATTGTTTTCTTTCAAAAAAGCTTTGTGTGCATATATCTGACTAACACCCCTAACAAGTAATCGATTCATGCTTTTCAGCCATTAAACCGGATGTTTACTATTCGACACAATCAATCGGATTATACCTCAAACCAATTCATTATTCACCAGACCCTTTTAGATCCTTCACAGATTAAATATTCTTTTCAAAATGATTATTTTATTAAAATATGTTATTTTAATATTTATTTTTATTTGCTTTTTAATACTATGATTTCCTGCTATTAATCAAAGGAATGACAAAAATCAAAAACCTAAAATTAGTATTTTTCTCTTTGAAAATGTAAAGTATATGGCTTTACTTTATAATTTATCTTTATTCTGAACTCAAATAGAATTTCTAATGAAAGCTTTTGAAATGTATTCTTTTATCACGACACAATTTTCCGTAAAAAGAAGAGTAACAGTAAAATAGATTCTGTTTCAGGTTCAAACAACAAAAACTTTTTGGAAAATAAATTTTACTAATTAAAATAGGCGATTTGGGGGCGATGTATGTATCGCATCCTATGTATCCGAGTGTATCTATGGCATCTATCGAGATACCAGGACATTTATGCAATTAAATAAACGTCCGAAGAAATTCCTCAAAGTCATTTTTAGTGGTCTTTTCATTACTGAATCATTTCCCTGCAAAAAACTGGGCCTAATGCTTAAAACTTGCTAACTAATTGCCAAAGGTTTAAGGAAAATGTGTGTGGGTATGTGAGGATGGACCTCGTAGTGCAATATTATGCAATATTTTCCACAGCTATTTTGGAAAAATTTTGTGACGTCTTTTCTTTAAGCAGTAAAACTTGTTTTCATTTACCAAATTCCTCTGTGTAACTTTATTTAATGCATTATATCACATTATACTTGGTACAGTACGGCTCTGCATTAATAGTTTTCACCACTTTTCGAAATTGAAGCTGGAAGACATCAGTCAACATTATCTTCTTCGGAAGAAGGATGTCTTTCATCATGTGCATCGGGGCCTTATCTGCATCTTGATATTGTGCTCATCGATGTCGATTTCTGTACAAGATCCATTTTTCATCATATGTCACTACATTGTGCTAAAGCGGAACATTCATGTTCCGGAGAGCAGGGAAGTGTAAACTTCCAATCGATTATTCAGGTTTGGTTCAGAAAATTTAGGAGGAAGCCACTTGTCAAGCGTTTTGATACTATCAAGTTCATGCAAGTGGCTGGAAACTGTCAACGTTAAGTTATTTACTATATCATTAACAGTTTAAAAATAATCAGACTCAACTAATGTTAGCAGTTCATAGTTTTCAATGATTAAAGCTACGTGTTTCTTTTTTTTCATTTGAAATCGTGGATCGTAGAAATGTTTGATTTTTTTCAATCTGATGGTTTTGGAACCATCCCAGTTTGGTTAGTTTTTTTAATTTCCAAAAAGTATTTGTTGACTGCTTCTGCTTGATTGTTGATGAGTTTAAACACATAAAGAAGCATATACATGCTGTTTACGTTGCAGTTGCTATAATCCCTATATCCCATTTCACCCCTGCTTGCTAGTAAGAAATCATTAGAATACAAGCTGGTAGATTCCACACTATTATCTAGCACTCTAATAATTTCTAACTCGCAAGTAGGATGTTCGAATTTTCCAATAGGATGTTTTAGAATCCTGACAGTTAGGTTGCTTTTTAATTTCCAAAAGTGTTTTGTTGATAATCCTGTCTGCCACTATTTCAAATCATTAAGAAGTATCCGTAAGCCGCTAACATTGCTGTTGCTATATACCTATATTTCTTTTTACCATTGCTTGCGAATAAGAAATCATTATGATACAAGCTGGTTGTTCCACACTATCAGCTAGCACTTTAATGGTTTAGAGCTCGGGAGCAGGAATATTTTGTTTTCCAATCGGATATTTTGCAACCATCCAAGTGCAGCTATTTTTTATTTTTAATTTCCAAAAGGCTTCTGCTGATATTCCTGTCAGCCTCTATTTCATAGTGGGAGAGTTTAAATTCATAAAGGGGTATGCGTATGCGATTTACGTTGCTTTTGCTATATTCCTTATATCCCTTTTTACCCCTACTTGCGAATAAGAAATCGTTAGCATACTAGCTGGTAAATTTCACTCTCTCAGCAAGCATTCTAATTATTTCTAGCTCGCCATCAGGTATATTTGATTTTTTCAGTCGGCTGCTTTGGAACCATCCCAGGTTTCCTAAAGGTTTTTTTTTATATACTTAGTCGACCTCTTCCTCATTGTTGATGAGTTTAAACTCATAAGGAAGTATCCGTATGCGGCGTACGTTGCTAATGCTATATCCCTATATCCCTTTTTATCTCTACTTGCAAAGAAGAAATTATTAGAATACAAGCTGGTAGATTCGACTCTATCAACAAGCACTCTAATGATTAGTAACTTGTAAGCAGGGATATTTGATTTTTACTATTTATCTTTATCTATATAAATAAGATGCATAATTAACATTTCAGTACTACTTGCGTCATCTGGTTGTGTCAGATCCCTTCATCCAGAAATTCGATTTTTCATCTACAATAAACTAATACAATCTGTAAATATAAACAATAATTGTCAATAAAATGTTTAAGGATTATAGTAGCGGAATGTTAGATAGCGCTTTAGATTTCAAAACTGAGGAATTATGTTTCTATGCCAGGAATAGCTAAATCCATAATTCGGAATGCCCTTTCTGTGGGCTTCAAAAATGTGAAATAAACGACAGACCCTTCAGTTTGCGTTACTACGAATTTTGTTCTAAATTTTGAAGCTTAATCTAAAAAAATTATCAACGCCAATCCTTTTTCATAATGAGTTTAAATCTAGGTCTATCATCATCAACAACATAAAAAGTTTAAACCTGACGATCTTCTACTATTTCAATGACACAACAGCCTCTTTGTGGGCTATGGCTGGTCCTAAAGCAGATTTCATTTACAGGATAGCATCGTCAACCCTACGCTCAACAGAGATATTAGACCGAAACCTACAGTTTAACGTGGATTCCAAACCCCTACAAACATCCACAGCACAGCCGGGACTCGAAACCTGTGTGACAGAGTGCCAGAGAACTAGTCACTCAGCCATCAGGTCCTAAGCCGATATTCAGTTAGCGATTTTTCTTCAGAGTAAAATTTGTCTCTTAATACCACACTCTTTAACACTTAGTTATCTGATGAAATAAATTTTGTTTATTTAAATTTATTTTAAATTAACAAAAATAAGTTTCCATTTAAAACTTCAAAATTTTATGTTTTTTAATTATTGAATGAAAAATACACATAAATCAGATGTTTGCAATATAGAAAAAAATTTAATATAAGTACTTCTGTAATGTATGGAAAATTATTTTGATTCTTATATTCTTTTTACAAATAAATAGTACTAGATTTAGTAGATAAAGTAGATTAAAGTGCAGCAAATTATAATTATTAGTGTTCCTTTCCATTTAATATATATTATTTTTTTATGTTTCATCATCTAGTTTAGCAACGGAAATCATCAATAATATTCTCTAGAAATACGTTTGACTATCTGTATAAGGAAATAAATGCAATTTATATTTAAATTTTTGAAAAACTACATTTCCAAGAAAACTAATGACTTCAAATATTTTTTAAGGTATGTTGTATATATAATTGCACACTTTCTTCTCTGTTTCTCTGTATAGCTGATATTTTAATTATATTATTAGGAACTGATGCAATTAATTTTGCAGAAGCAATTACAATATCCGTTTTACATTTCTGATACGAACTAAACTGCGTACACTAATTATAAACGTCAATCTTCTTTCATGATGAGTCTAAGTTTAGGTTTATCCATCATCAACATGAAAATTTTAAACCGATATTCAATTAACAATATTTTTGAGTAACATTTATTTCTCAAAAGCTCACTTTTTAACGTGTATTTCTCTGATGAAATAAATTTTGTTTGTTATACTTACTTTAAATTTACTAAAATATGTTTCCGCTTAAAATTCCAAACAAATGTTTAATATTAGCATTTCTATAATGAATGCAAAAATATTTTGATTCTTTTATTCATTTTAAGAATAAATAGTACTAGATTTAGTAGATAAATGATGATTCAAATTATATTTATTAGAGTTTCATTTCCTTTAATGTATAATTTTTTTAAAGTTTCACACATAAAATAGTTTAATAACGGAAATGACCTACAATATACTCTAGAAACACTTTTGACCATCTGTTTAAGGAAATGAATGCAATTTACATCTAAATTTTACTAGAAACTACATTTCCAAGAAAACTAATGACATCAAATATTTTTAAGTTGTGATGTATATATAATTTCACACTTTCTTCTCATCCGTTTCTCTGTATAGCTGATATTTTAATGGAATTATTAGAAACTGATGCAATTAATTTTGCAGAAGCAAATTACAATATCCGTTTTACATTTCTGATGCGAACTGAAATTGTGTCCATGAGCTATCAGTTACACGAAATAGAATTTCCATAATTCTTCGGGGGGTCCGTCCATGAAATTTCTAAAAGTAATTTCTCAGCAAAGCAATTTCCTTCTTGGATGATAACGAAACATTTTTTTTATTATTATTTTTTTTTTTTTGCTGCTAGGACGCAGAGGTATTTTGTCAGCCCAGAGCCAGGGCAATATCTCATTCAACACATATGGCGGTATCTAACGGAAATCGATGGAAGAATTGTGTAAAAATAATTTGCTAGTTGCGCAAAATGGAGCTAGATGTGAGGAAAAAAAAAGTTTTTACCTTCAGCGGTTATCGGATAACATTTTTTTTTTTTTTTTTTTTTTGCAACCTTTGTATGTTATAGTGAGGGCCCAGAGTAAATCCTTCTGCTAAGATTATATTTTTCCAAAAACTTTCGGTCGATGGTTGGCGAAAGATTTGCCTAAACAGCTTTTTAAAAACGCCTGGATATTTTTAAATATATCCCTTGGAAGAAATTTTTAATGATGCCCACCCCTGAATTCCAGGTAAAGTTTGTCTTCTGAATAGAAAATAATGGAATCAATAAATTTATCACGCAAATGGTATTTTAAAATTTGGTTCTACTGTACTTCATGAATTGTTTAACTGTAGAGCATGTACAAATTTAGAGTAAACAACAATTAATCACATCCTTTTTATAGTACAGGGGCATTAATAGCTCGAAAATCTAAAGAAAAGTGTTGGAAAGAGTTTGAAACACATTCATTCTGAAAAAGTTTGAAACACATTGGCTGTGTATGTTGTAGTTCATCAGACATAAGCTTCTGCTCTATAAGTCGATTCTTTGACCAATTCTCACCTATGGTTGTCTCGTCTGGGCCTCCACCTCATTGAAAAATCTCCAAAAGTTGCAAGGTTTCCAGAACAGACAGGTAGCCAGTAAAGTTAATGCTCGGTGGTTTGTTAGACGGAAACAAATCCATAAAGATCTTGATCTTAATCCGATAATGGATTACATATTCAAAATCTCAAAAAATTTTCATGATAAATGCCCTCAGATTCACAATGAAGCTATTCGCACAATTCCTGTTTACGATCCTGGTGTCAGTAGCTCTAGAAAAAAACCTAGAGCTATCTGCGATGCGGCATTTGAGACCTTCCCACGTCTAAAAAGTATTCGTGGAACTCAAAATGACCAAAATAGCTAAATTGCAATTCTGAAGTGTCTATTTTACGCCTTAAATTTTCATTTATTGCTACAATGTGTAAAACTAACACAAATACTGGCTATCGTAATTTTTTGCAAATTACATCTAAAATTCTTAAGATGTTAATGTTTTTATTTCTAATGTATTTGTTTTAAATTCTTTAATGTTTTTTTTTTTTTTTCATTGATGTATTGACTGCCCACTGGGAAATGTGTTACGGACTCCTAATTATACCTGAGTAACTTAACTTACTTCTTTCTTTTATTATTTAACTTACAAGCGTAAATTTTTCTTTTGTTATCTAAATTCACGATGTAATTTCAATAATGTAAATTTAACTATATTAATGATTTTGAGGAGGTTTTCGGGGTATATTTACCCCATTGGTACTCCGAAACAGGTTTCCGACTCTTGGAACATTTGTAAAGTGTGCCGATGTTTAGCATTTGAGGTTTAATCCTGTGGGGCATTGTTGCAGACACTGTTTCAAAAACTGAGGAGATTCAATGGAGTTTTTGATATTTAGCATTTTGCCACGTTATTCGACTACCTGGTGGAAGTTTTTCTAGTTTTCTCCCATACTATACACAAATGCAGGTAGTTCTCCCGAAAATTCCTCCTGGAAGGCGCTGCCCTCCTTCTTCAGCGATTTGGTGCCCAAGTCAGACTTCTACCTACGGATCTCCATCACAACAGAAGCTGTCACTTTTTCTCCATCCATGAGTAGACTCTCATGGGGTGTTCGTCCTGCGATGCCAGACACTGAAGTTTATTCACAACAACAATGTTGTAGTTGTTGTTTAGGAAATTAACTTTTACTGTAATAACGTGATATCAGATTTACGTTGTTGTTGATTTGTTTCGTTTGGCAACAATTCCGCCGTCTTTCGTTTTTATCTTGCTATGATAATCATTAGACGCCTTTCGAGTGAACGTACACGTTTACGTTTCAACGACAGGGTAATTGTTTTTGCTACATATAGTTTTGTTATATATAGTTTTGTTTTGTTCTATATATACATTAAATGAAATGCATTAATCAATTCAAAAGAACGTACAAGTCTACGATTCAACGACAGGGTGATTGTTTTTGCTACATATAGTTTTGTTATATATAGTTTTGTTTTTTTCTATATATACATTAAATGAAATGCATTAATTAATTCAAAAGAAATGCATTAATCAGGGTTCAAAAGAAATTTTTGTTTTTTCCTATCCTTAATCAATTCTCCGCTGAGTAAGAAAGTTATGTTTTTGGAATGTAAACAAAACATTATGATGGATTTTGATTGCAAAATAAAATTTTGCAAACAAATTGAGCTACTGGAAGCCATAATAAGTACAATCATAAAAGATATGCTAAGTTTTCTTGGTGTGTCTGAAGGTTTGGTGTGACCTTGAACTGATACAAAATTCGTAAACACAAGGGTACTATTGCTAAGATAGAAACAACGCTAATATTATGACGTGATAATTAAGTAAAAGTGAAAAGTTGTCTAAATGATCAAAATGTTGGATGTTATCAAATTTAATTAATTTATGACAGATGACAAATGATGCATAAGAGAGCCTAACGTTTCAGAGAACAGGAGTGTTAGTCAATCCTTGGTCCAAATTAATCAAAATTTATATACATTTATATGCAAAATTGCATCCCAACTTACTCGAATTAGACATAAGCGATTTCTATGGGACCCATCTACTGCATAACTTCAGATGCATTACTGAACATTAATGGAGATATTGAAGGTATCAATAAGCAAAGCAATAAATAAAATCATCAATAATTAAAACAATTTTTCACTTTTACTTAATACCTTCTTAGGCCCTTAAATACAAAATGATAGTAAGAAGACATAAAACTCCGTTGAAGTTCTCATTAAAACAAATTCTACGCAATTTGAAAAAAAATTATATTCATTACATACTACTGTGCCCAAAAAGTAAAACTAATTATTTTTTTTCAAAACGTTTTTATTTATTTTTCCAAATTTATTTCATCGCCTTCAAAGTAATCCCCTCCGGACACAATGCACTTACGATAACTTTTTTTCCAATCCTCAATGCATGCTAAAAAGTCATCGTCATTGATGGCCTTCAAAGCACGCGCCGATTCACGTTGAATATGTTAGATCGACTCAATTCGACGTTCCCGGAGTGGTCTTTTGAGTTTAGGGAATGATCAGAAGTCGCACGGTGTGAATACGCTGGTTGTGGAATGATATGGGTTTCATTTTTGGCGAAATAATCCCGAAGAATCAATGCAGTGTGAGCTGGCGCATTCAGTATTTTATGTACCAATCGAGATTTGACGCGTTTGAGGCCCAAATTGGAATTGATTTTCCCTTTTGAAATTCAACATCATCCGCAAGGTCTCTAATCGTACATCGACGGTTTGCAAGCACCAAATCTTTAATTTTTTGTACGTGAGCGTCGTCGGGTGAGGTGAATGGTCGATCAGGGGCCTTTTCGTCTTCAATGCGTTCTCTGCCTTCTTTATACCACCTCTAAATATTTCTTTCCGATATAGAAATGCTCACCGAATGCCTTCTGCAACATTCTATACGTTTCCGCAAACAAAATTTAATGCAACTTCTTTGCTCAATTTATTCAGACATTTCAAAAATCGCCTGAATAAGTTTTAGCGTCTCACAAAGCCAAGCGTAACTCAAACACTAATGAATATTATGACGTCAAATTTCACACAAATGTCGAAGACAGTGCTCTCCCCTAAAAAGAATATTGGAGGAATTTGAATTTGAAATTTTTCTTATTTTTTGGACACTGTAGTAAACAAGTGTCCCTTCTTTCCTAAAATTATATTTAATAATATGCTACAATTTTTTTGACTTTGACATCTGTAAGAGTACACCATCATCATTAAATTAAGTTTTAAACCTAGAGATTTACGACTTATTCCAGAGGCCAAATTTATATCTGTCTGTAAATCGTTATTTCTAGCCTTTGCTACAAATAAAGTCTAGGGTTTATTTTTAGAATAGGGAAATGGAAGTGTTGTTTCAAATTCACTTGTCAAGTTTCCTTCTATGCTACTTTAGTTCTGAAACCCAACGCACTTTCATTCCCTTCATCGACTTTTACTAGTTAAGATTTACTATGCAATTTCTGTACCATCAAACTGAAGGATCAAAAATAATACTAATACATTTAATACTTTTAAAAATTTAGCATATTATTTTACTGCATGAGATATTAGTAATTTATCATTTTGTTAATTTAAGTTTATCAAGTCTATGTTTTATTTTCTATATTTTTAATTTATTAATGATTTCAATGTATAAATGTATTTTAATATATTAATGTATTCCAATGTATTAATGTATTCCAATGTATTAATGTATTATGAATGTATTAATATGTTATTAAAGTGTGACTCTTTCGAGTTTGATTAGCTATTAAGGATCAGACATGCATATTACTCTAAATTTAAACTGTTTGAGATTTTATAATGTTCTTCTATTATTAAGCATTCTGTGATTGAAGAAATTCAATTTATAGTTTAAGCGTAGAACCTAATAAATTTTCCTTAATTATTCTCACGCAATTTTATTAATGTAGCATAATTCAAAATGTTACGAATGTTACATCTTTCACTGTTAAATTAATGTTTAATGTAAATCTCGTTTTTAATAACATTTAGTTACTTATTGAAATGGCGAGAGTTCAATAATGTTTTACATTTAAACAGAAATTGAAATGTTTATCGAGGTATCATCCGCAATTTGTGCAATAATTTATAATATATATAATAGACGGAAGCTATAAACCCTGGACAAATACGGATCTACAATAGTACAATGAAATCCTATCTATATTGACATATCGGAAACACCAAAGCAATGCTAATGACCTGTGGAATTATCCCGTATCGCCACTAATGACCTAGGATAGTACTAGGAAGGAAGGCTTTATACTGAGTTCCCTATTGGGCCTAAAGCCTCTTATCTCAAACAGGGCATTCTTCCTAGAATGATTGGTAAAATTTTGTTTTGTCCCAATCCATTGACAATTGAAAATGCACACGTAGGAGTTGTGAATAAATTTATGAATTGATCATAGCAAGCATCATTGACTTACAAGACGATATAAGCATCGAGAATTATTTATTGTGGATCTCATATGTAAAATAAATTACTGAGAATAAAAAAGATGTCTATGACAAATTTGTGATTATCTCCATGCTTCTCTATAGAACAAGGAATTGGGTTGAGAATTATTTCAAAATGTAGATAGAAAGGTTAATTTTGATAAATTAATAATATTTTGAATTAAACATTGTTTCTTTATATTGCGTGTCATTAATATTTGTATCAAAGATTTTTAAAAAATAGAACAAACCCTTTGTTTATATTTTGTTTTATCCCAATCCGAAGAAAATTGAAAATGCATACGTAGGAGAAGTTATGGCTATCTTCATATTTTTCTTATGAAGATAATCATAAGTTTGCCTTAGACTTTTTTCTCTCTGTAATATCTTATGTATATGGGATACACAATAAATAAATTTAAAGCTTATGTCGTCTTGTAAACCAATGATGCTTACGATGTTCAATTCATAAATTTATTCACAACTTCTGTGTGTGTATTGTCAATTTTCTTTGGAGTAGGACGAAAAAAAAAATGTGAACAAAGAGTTTATTCTATTTCTTTAAAATCTTTGAAACAAATATTGATGGAACGTAATATAAAGAACAATTCTTTAATCTCAAAGTATCATTAAGAGTGAATAATCTTTTTATTTAAAGTTTGAAGTTATTTTCAACCCAATTCCTTATTATAGTATATAAAGAGAAATATGATGATAATCATAAGCTTGCCTTAGACATCTTTTTTTCGTAGTAATCTCTTATATATATGTATATATGAGATCCACAATAAATAAATCTCCAAGCTTATGTCGTCTTGTAAACCAATGATGCTTACGATGGTCAATTCATAAATTTCACAATTCCTATGTGTGAATTTTTAATTTTCATTGAATTGGGACAAAACAAAATATGAACAAAGAGTTTGTTCTATTTCTTTAAAAAAGTTAATACAAATATTGATGGAATGTAATATAAAGAATTATTTTTTAATCTCAAAATATCATTAACCTTTTTATCTAAATTTTGAAATTATTTTCAATCCAAATCTTTGTTGTATAGAGAGTATCATGAAGATAATCACAAATTTGCCCGCCTTTGTACATATGGACAGAATGGAAAGGTAGATAATGGGTTGGGTTCAGAGCCAACATGCAAAACACAAACTTTTTTTTAACCTATGCTTGTCTCTGACGTCTCGGTCATTAGTCAAAGCGCAGCCGAATACAGTAAAGAGCAACAAAAACAATCACCAAAGGCAGTGTCAACAACGCAAAAAGGGAAACAGTTAATAGACAATATGATATATGCTGAGGTGCTCTCTAACCATGGGCACGCCATGGTCGCAAAGGGGGCAGATATCTGAATCAGCTAGTCCTATTTTATACAGGTGACTCTATAAGAAGTCATGGCCTGTGACAAGTCTTAAGCAGCCATGCCTACCACTCTAAACAAGGAACTGGTAAACCTCAAACTGAAAGTTCTAATGCTTATGGCGGAGAGGTTCATGATAAATCTATAGGCTAGAATGTAATTGTGTTGAAATCAGGGAAGAACGGAGAAAGACCATAAACCTTTTAAATTCCATATCTCTGTGTTTATTTGTTAAACATTGTGGTGGTGAAATGAGGATATAGTGTACCACCTACCTCGTAGTTATTCTAGCTTACGCTGAATTTGCTGCATTTTTTTCTGTCTTTCTAGTGACAAATAACTTCAAATAAGTAGTCGGCATTCAAAATCAACATTTTTGAATTTTGTTTTGTTTTGTTTTATTGTTGTTAAATCTCATAAATAAAAAGCTTTCCAAAAGTCTTAAACTAAACAATCTTAATATATGCAAAATTATTAATATAGTCAATAAAATTTTACTCCGAAGTACAACATTTATGAGTTTTTTCAGGAAATTTTTAAATGTTACTTTATTATATTAATATCCAGCTCTTTCTAATAAAAATTACTCAAGTTTTTTTTTAATACTTTAATATATTTTAATACTTTTTGTTTTCTAAAGTAGAAAATGTATGAACTTTCCCAGGAAATTTAAAACATTCTTTGTTATATTATTATCTGTATCAATATCCAACTCTCTCTGATAAAAAATATTTAAGAGTTTTTAATTTTTGTCCATGCATTACTTTCAACAACAACATAATTAATTTTTAAAATTTAAGCTTAAACACTTTTAATAAACCTGTTACACTTCCGTGAATAAGAATTTTAAGCAAGTTTAAAAAATAATATCACTGGTCCTAAATTTAACTTTTACAGCTAAAAAAAAAAAAAGAAAGAAAGAAAGGCAAGATATAATTTTAACTACTGAATACTTCGTTTCTATGGTAACAGGATCTTTGATCAATACTCATTGTAATCCATAAACATACCTTCAGGAGTTGCTGTCCTAGAGTTTTAAGATGTAGTAAGCAGTTTCTTTGTACTATTAACATAATTAGTTTAACCCGTAGGCTATGCTTTACTGCTTTCCTACATTGAATGTAGATAGAATTTAAGACTTGCTCACATTTTTAGTTAATATTTTTACTTTACTCATGGCTATTTCTGTAGAGAGATTTAACTATGCCCCATTTTTTAATTGCTTCTTTAAAGTTTATTAATGAGATTCTTATATCATTATTATACTTTTTTTTGTTTTAAAATTAAAAAGAATTGATGCAAATTTTACAAAAAATATATCATTTTAATTTCTTTAATAGTCATTATTTTAATATATTCTTTGATGTATCATTTTTTTTTCGTATGAATTTTTTTCAAAGATACTGCAAAGATTTTTTTTCTTAAGGCACTGAATTTAAATGATAATGTTTTTAAATCTAAGCAATTTGCTAATGATAGATCAAGTTTGAAGGACAAAAGCACGAATTAAATGCAATTTAAATAATTAAAACTTTTAATATAATTTTAAATTTTTTTTAAATACTGCGGTTTAATCATCCTGATGCATCATTTAATGTGTATAAATTTTTAATTATAAAGAATTTAAAAAGTGAAGTTCATGAAATAATTGATACATTGTTTCAATTTGTGGCTAAATTGGGAAAAAAAAATATTATCCCAAGAAAATTAATTTTTTATAAACATAACTCATTATGGGAGTAGATTGTTGAAATTACTTCGTTTTTTAAGGAGAGACTACGAATATAAATTTATTTAATAATTGAAATCTAAATGTATTTCTCATTATTTTGATATCTTAAATATTTAGTTTAATATATTTTTATAATTTAGACATAATAAAGACATAGTTTATAATTATATTTATAGTTTAGACATATTTTTTTAGTAAACATTTAGTCCGGGCCTGATGGTCGAGTGACTAGCACTCGGTACCTGGTTTCTGGTTCCAGTACCAGCTGTGCCATGGATGTTTGTAGTAATTCAGAATTCCCTTTAAACTGTAGGTCCCGATTAATGTGACTGTAGATCATTTGGCAAAGGGCCGACAACCCTACCCTGTAAAAATAAAATATCTTATGCTTTGGAATCTGCCAGTAGGTTGAAGACCTTAGTCCACCTTGGGACTGTTGCGCAATTGAAGAATATCAATTAGCCCATACTATCCACTATGTTGTTGACATTTCCATTAAAGCACACAATTTTGGTATGTATTGTAGTTCTTATCCAGCAGTCATTCCCCTGTCCAATGATAATTTTTACTTTAAAAAACGAGTGAACCAGGATATTAAGATTAAACCAGAATATTTCGCATCAACTATCGGCAAGTTTGGAGGCGTTTCAGTCATTTTAATATGATGTACAAATCTGAGGAGTTGTTCTGAAAAGTTTTGCGGAAATACATATAATAATGCAATTAGGAAATTGCGAAATAGAATACGTTCCCAAAGAAATAAATAAAAAAATCTTCTAAATGCCATAAAATATTGTTAAATTACTAATTGATTAAATGTCATTAAAGCAATTGCGTATTAATAAATCATCATAAATCATTTCCTAAGCAAAAATACCAGATTCCTCCTTATAATTTATCTTTATATCCTTATTATAATCGGAACCAGATAGACTGGGCCTGAACGGCCGAGTGTCTAGCGCTCTGCCGCTCGGTTCCACAGGTTTCGGGTTCGAGTCCCGGCGGTGCCATGGATGTTTGTTGTGGTTCGGAATCCATTTTAAGCCGTAGGTTCCGGTCTCCTATGACTGTAAAAGCGTCACGGAGCCAAAGTCACATTTCTACCTACGGGCGCTCCATCAGAATAGAAACTGCATCTCTCCTTCTATGAGGGACACAACAACAAACCTGATAGACTCAATGCACAAAACTGAAAAGGACAATGACTTTTCGGAGTTTATTCTATATACTTTGGTTAGTCTTTAGGGAAGCAAAACTTAAATTCGGTGAGAGTGAAGCCTGTTGCAAATGAATTTTGGAATATATGATTTACAATGTACGAATGAAGATGAAACCCTTAACCTGTTTCTCGAATGACGTTAGTGGAATTATGGCCAATTGACTAATGCTCTCGCATTTGATACTACACCCTTCAGGTTCGAATGCTGACCTGGGTATGGATGTTTGTTAGTGGTTTGGAATCCCCGTTAAGCTGTACGACCCAGTCTAATTAGCACGAAGTATACAAAAAAATGACCATAGAGCGGCAAATCAACGACAGAAAAATTACTTTTTGTACGTTAGGTGTCACAGGTTTCACTATTGTATGATCTTAATAGGTAATTTCTCTCCCTACAGCTCTGTTTGACCCTGGCGCTCGGTTGCACAGGATTCAGGTTCGAGTACCGGCAGTATCATGGATGCTTGCAGTATTTTGGAATCCCCTTTAAACCGTAGGTCCCTGTCAAATATGACAGTAGAGAGTTGAACCTGTACCCATTTAAACACTCTTTCACACACATTTTTAATTAGATACCAGAAAAAATATGATATCAGAAAAAACGAGTACTTTAAATTTTTTTAAATCTTAATTACTATGTGTAATGCAAATATACTTTTTTCAATAATAAATAATTACAGTGGAATTTTATGTTGGCGCCAAACTAAGGTTCAATTTTAATACTTTATACAACCGTGATAAAGCATATTCTTACACTACGATTAAAAAACTTTGAAAATCTTAAACATTTTTTATTATAAGTAACAATTTTTTACTTACTCCGTTATTTCTTGCCTTAATTTTTTATTCATTAAAGTGCCCTATTTTTTTTTTTTAAATGTCGATAATATATTTATTTATCAAAATAACAGCACAATTGCTTATCGTATTTCATTACAAAGGGGTAAACCGAAGAAATAAAAAAAATGTTTTAAATTTTTGGTGGAGGCGGTGTTAGAGAATGAAGGTTATCCTTTTATTTTATATTTTTAAATCCCTTTCATAGAAAACGTACAGGAAAAAAACCACCACTCTACCACTAAGAAACAAGAAGACTAATTCTTTCAGGTATTTTTCCATCATAAAAGATGCTCCATAAGCTCCCAGCTCCTTGAGTAATGAATAGGCTAGAACAAACCAGCAGGGTGGAAAACTTAAAACAAAAAACTTTTTTTCCTCTCTCTCTCGCTTTTTTTATAGGTGACCTAGATTTCTTCTTCTTTTTTTTTTCCTTCCGAGATCATGTCTTCAGGGCTTATTTTTGGTTTTAATATTTTATTTTTGATTGGTATTAATGTTAAAATCCGAAGCTTTTAGTAATCTTCATAATATCCTTTCACATATCACAAACTAAAACTTTCTATAACTTTTAATTAAATAATTTTTTTATGTTTTAACTATACACATATTTTTTGACGTTAGCAAATAAGGGAAAGGGGGTCATTTTGACCTCAACTTTTGAACTATTTATTCTCTAAAAATGTACTCGGAAAAACTCTCTTCTATCAGTGATAATATTCACCAAAAAAATGAAGATTTTGGTCTCTGATCATCATTATCAGTTGATCCTTATATTAAATGTCTCAGACATGCATGCTTACGGAGGAATTTTTTTTTTTTTTTTTTGGAAGGAGGAAAACCCTCTCATTTTCGGAAATTCTTGATATTCTTTTATATTAGTGCATCGATCGAGAGGATAATATTATCAGTAATTTTTTTAAGTTTTCCAAATATTTTAAAGAAAATATTAAAAATGAGATTAGGATGCTTCTTATCCGATGAAATGTATTTTTCCTATTTACATCGGTGAGCCTCATGTAATGCATGATATTTCACCAAAATTTGCTTTCATTTTGGTGGGAATTTAGGATTTTATTTCCTAAACATACATGCTGTAACGTCTCTGCCTATACTAACCCTATAACGGGCCTCAAGAATAGGGACACTTTCAGGTTCATAGGAACACTTTAAATTTTATTTAGAAGCATTATTTCTATATCCAGAACACTATTTATAATAAAATGAAAATTAGAGATATAAATTAGATACATAAGTGCAATTCACTCCAAGGACGGATATTTTCAGACTTCTCGAGTCTACAACGGATCTAGTCCAAATTGTCTGCGGCAGACCTTAATTATCACACGGCATGATACACGAAATCAGAAGGGGCTCACTTTGTAAACCGGTGGAAATTCCAACCTTTTCAGTCACTTTCAGAAAAAAAAGAAAGACAAAACTCTTTTTCGACTCGCCGTAGAACTTTCTTCCTTCTCCAAAACCCTCCCTTTATGAAAATCCGTCAAGAAAGGGGGGTTCTTCCCTCACGACTCATTGCAATAGATACTTTCTCAGCCCGTGATCTATCCCCAATCTCGATACAACAATTTATTTTATAGTCCATATTCCATCGACTAGTGAAGATCGCACAGACAATCGCTAATTTCATAAGGTCTCATTATGCATGACACTGAATATTTGCTATAAAATTTGAGTGACATGTTGTTCTCATGAGTACAAAACACTAATTGTATGTAATATAAATAACCACAACACTGCCAAATTTGATTGATTGATATTATGTACTTGTTAAAAAACATACATTCTTCTCTTCTGCTACAACTCTTCTCGTGTGAAAAATGCTACAATGCTTATTAATTTCCCTTTTATTTATATACTATTTTCAATTAAACATACACTAAAATTACTTTACAGAATATTTAGTGTGTAATTTTTTAATACCTAAAATATTTAAAATTCAAAACATTATCTTAATATTTCTCAACTGATTTTTTTTATATTATTTTCCTGATATTGTAGTATATTTTAAATCATTTTAACAACATTAAAATGGATTGAGCCATTTAATTAAAAAAAATCGAAAGATAGAAAAAATTAAATTCCTGTAAAATATTTGAAGCATTACAATTCTAGCAATTAATTTATGCTTACTGAATTTTAACGAAATCTCTATATTTCACAAAAAAGCTTGATTAAAATTCTTAGAAATGCTTTTCGTACAATACTATTAAATCAAATAAAAAAATTTCAAAGAAATAATTTTATAATAATGTATGTTCAAATGCATATTATTTGAAATTTCATTCCTATATACTTTTGAAACAATTTTAAATATTTTCTTAAATTTATTTCGGCAATAATTACCATAATTAATCTAGTTAAAAATTGTCCTCTTTAAATTCTGCTTGTTATGCATATTTTCAACTATAACAGAAGCATGGTCATTAAAAAATATTTAATAAATATATTAGGCAACATTTTATATTCCGGTTTGTTATATACATATTTAAACTAAATATTTTCAACTAAGTTGAATATATTTCGATTTTGTCATTGCATAAAATGAAAAAAAGCGAGATTTATCATTATTCCTTTTTAAAAAGATAAATAAACAAACAATTCCAAAAACGAAATCTCAACATTTCACAAAAAGCTTCATTAAAATTCCTATAAAGGCTTTGCTTACAATATCACTATATCACATAAAACAATTTTAGAGAAATAATTTTATAATAATATATATCCAAAAGCATATTATTTTATATTTCATTTCTGTATACTTTTAAAACAATACTTTAACAGCATATCAAGATTTATGAATATATGAATATTATTTTCAATATTGAATATTTGAATATACATTTTTGATACATGTTTGAATATACATATTTGAATATACAATATTGAATATTTGAATATATTTCAATTTCTGGATATTATTTTATTTTCATAATAATTAATTGAGTCAATAGAATTATTCTAGTTAAAAATTGTTCGTCTTGAAATTATGCTTGTTATCCATATCGTTAACTGTAACAGAAGTATGGTCGTTAAAAAATGTTTAATAACAATATTGTGCAACATTTTATATTTCGGTTTGTTATATGCATATTTAAACATATTTTCAAATGAATTATTATCTATTTTAAGTTGAATATATTTGAAATTTTGTCATTGCATAAAATAAAACGACAGGAATTTATCATTATTCATTTTTAAAAAGATAAATAAACAAGCAATCCCAAAAACTCTTTTCCAATACCAATTAAGCCATTCTTATACACACTCCTATTAGCATGAGTGGAGTAAGGAAATTTTGTCAGCGAACAAAAAGACAATCATACAGATCCTTCCCAGTATTGCAAAGTGCATACTTTTAGAGCGAGGCTCTTTTATATGGCACAAAAGAAAGAACGAATAAATAAGCCATGCATTTAGTGAAAGATCAAATCAAGTATACATACCGTGTACTTTGAGGTACACAACAGTACTGAGTCCAGATCCGACATCATTAGTGGCCTGGCACATGTAATGCCCGCTGTCCTCTTTGGAAGCCTCTTTGATGATCAAGGAACCATTTTCCAGGATTTGAACGTTTTCGTTGCTAATGATCACTTGAAACTGAGTCTTTGAGCCCTCTGAAAAAGAAACATAGAAAAGATTGTATTTTTCATTCGATTTGATTTTCAAAATTTGGATAAAATGTGAACCGCAATCACTGAATGATATAATCACATTTGGAGTAGTTCATGAAAATAAAACTTAATGAACATAAATGCCTTATCATGTAAATATAAATGCCTTTTTATAAATACGTAAGTCGATGAATAATTCGGTATGCTGATTATATATTTACAACTCTTAAGATATAATAAGTATCCTATAATTAATTTTAAAGCTCAAATATGACTTATCCAGGTTTGTTTTGAAAAAAATAATGAACAAGGCTGAAAATTTAGATTATTCAGGAAAATTGTAGAAGAAAGCAATTCCACAAGTAATCCCATTAAAAACAAACTTTTCATATTAGTTAAACATCAGTATTGTTAAGAGAATACAGTGTTAGTTTATATTGATGTTGTTGTCATACCCAACACTTTCGAATTGAGTGCACGTGAGTGAATCATTTAACCTCTATTTTCTATACTTCAACTTATTAACAATAAGCTGTAATATTACAATACAGAACTGCTATGGGATTCCCAGTCTTATAGGTGTACACTACCTGTCCTAAAAGTTGTTAAACCTGGTGTTGAGAAATCCAGCATAAGTTGCATAGAGAACTATGTATTCTTTATGAATAAAAATTGTGAGAGATGCCATTTTAAAAAAGTGTGAATAGTGTAATTTGTAACAAATTATCTGTTTATTATGAATATTTTATTGGTCTTGCACTCTAGTTATGCATATATCACTAAAGAAAGGGATATTTTTAGGGGGAGAGAATCCGGATATATCCAACAAGGCATCTAGACTGGACAGGGGCCTGAATGCCCGAGTGGCTAGCGCTCTGGTGTTCGGTACCACAGGATTCAGGTTCGAGTCTCGGCGGTGCCATGGATGTCTGTAGTGGTTCGGAATCCACTTTAAACCGTAGGTCCTGGTCCTAATTCTCCCATTAATTTATTTAATTCCATCGAGTCTTGTTGGTTCAGTAGTGAATGCAACGGAAAGTACCAGAAGATTCGAGACGTTCAGAAAGCTAACAGAGGCCGTTAACACTGGATCTCTAATAGGGCCTAGTAGTAACGTGCTAAAAAAAACCCGGATATATTTATCTCTTATTTCGATATCAACTTTTTACAAGCAAGAATTATGTGAACAATATATAAATATGATGAATGAAGTGGTATATCGGGATGTGAAGCAACAAGGACTATAATCCCCTAAACACTATATATATGAACAGTTAGTGTTTTCCTTATTTTTAATATGTCACTCTCCACCACGCTCTACGATCGTGTTAGACCGGGACGTACGGTTTAAAGTGGATTCCGAACCACTACAAACATCCATGGCACCGCCGGGACTCGAACCCGAAACTTGTGGTACCGATCGCCAGAGCGCTAGCCACTCGGTCATTCAGGCCCAGTATATAAATAATATCCATAGGAATGGAATTGTAAATAGTGCGCTGCATTTCTGAGTTGTATTAGTTTGAATGAATTGTTTTAAAATTTAACAAGCGAAGCCAAGTAGAAAGTTTTGGGAATATCATGTTAAATATGGAGATCTGAAAGTTCTTTTGAGTTCGATGAGATGATAAGAAAGAAGTTAACTCTTCCAGACGCTACCCATGACAATCCTCAAAGTAACACAGCAAACTGTGAATAGAGTATAGCTGAATTCCATTCCCTCGTGATTACTACAGCATAATTTAAACTGCTATAATATATATGCGAATTAATTGAGATCAAAGTGCTTGGATTTTGAAACCAACCAATATGCACAGTTATAACATAAATATAATTTCTAAAGGATCTGTAAGCCTAATTATTTAAAGAAGTAGCAAGAGGAATTATTGGCATCAGTATTGCTACAACTAACATACAAATTTGAGGGCATAAATTTGATAAATTATATCTAATTTAGGTTGTACTTAAATTCGAATTTGCACGTAAAAAATCAGTTACAGTCAAATAAATTTTTTTACCATTATCCTAAGATTAGGGAATCACTGCAGCATAAAAGTTAATTAAATACTCTAAATAGAAAAACCTACATGAAGATTTATTAATTCCTACTTGAATACATATTATAATATTCATTAAAATACTAGGAACCTCATAAATCAACAAGCTCTTGTCTTGGTGGTAATTGGATTTATATGTTTATTATTATATTTATATGTTTTCTGCATTATTATTGATTACTTAAATGACTTACATGAAAATAGGTATATTTCTCTCAAAGTTAATAATTTATCCTGAACATATGTTTACGTTACATAAAATTTCGAGGAAACAGGAGAATAATATTTTCTCAAAGCTCTCTTTTCCTGGTTCAATTATAATCAAGAAATAATCTTAACATCGATTTATTTGTAAGGAATAATCATATTAAACAATCGAAACGTTTAATTGATTTTGATAGCGTCCTAACATCTGCATCTTACACAAATATTTAAATAACATACTCCACCCTTTATCTATAAAAGGAAAATATTATAGTTATAGCATAAAAGATTTTTAATTACCTTCGATTTAAAAGCCTATATATTGATTTTTGCTTGAAACCACATTATATTATACCATAGCTTCCCCATTTTCGCACCAAGGACAGTGGTACAAATAAAATAATTTACGATTTGCTACATAAGAAAAATATTATTAAGCATAACATTTTCTTCATTACCCGAAAGTTAAAATCTTTTATGAGGCTTTATTGATTACAACTGGAGTCCATAGTGTAATATTCACCAGCAAATCTCATCAATCAACAAGATTTAGTCTTTAAGGTAATTTAATTTTTTTGCTGCTTAATCTTTTTTCAGCCTTATTATTGAATGCTTAAATTCAGTTACAGGAAAATAGGTATTGTTAACTCACAACTATTAGTTGAACCTGAACATGTTTACTTTACATAAAATTTCTTAGAAATAGGCGAATAATATTATTTATTTGCAAGGGATAATAGAGTGCATCAACTGCTTGTCCCTACTTTCCATCAAGCACAGTGATACAAAAAAAATAATTTACAATTGGCTACATAAGAAAAAAAATCATGAAGCATAAAAGTTTCTTAATTACCCAAAAATTTAAAAACTTTTATGATTATTGATTCCATATCGTAATATTCACCAGTGAACTTCATAAGATAACAAGCTCTTGTCTTAATAGTAATTTATTTTTTTACGCTATTTTTTTTTGTCCCTACATTATTGACATTATTGACATTGTCCCTACATTATTGTAAAGCAATTACATAAAAATAATTACTTTTTTTTTTTTTTACATTTTACACAAAATTTCGAAACAAGAAACAGGCTAAAGCAATATTTTAACAATGCTCGCTTGTGGAGGTTCAATTACAATCAAAGAGCGTTGTAATTACTGATTAGTTTGCAATGAATACTCATGTTAAACCTTCAAAAGGTTTAACGGATTTCGACAGTGTCCCAACTTTCGCATCATACACAAATATTCAAATAACATGCTGTACCCGTTATCCATTAAAGTAAAATGTTATAGTTATAACGTAAACCGTTTTTAATTACCTTTAATATAAAATCCAATATATTGATGTCCACTTCAATCCCTATTATAATATACCACGGTCCCCCTAATTTCGCATCAAGCACAGTGGTGCAAAAAATAATTTACGATTTGCTACATAAGAAAAATTTTATGAAGCATAAAAATTTCTTAATTACCCAAAATCTTAACACTTTTATGATAAATTATTGATTTCCAACTGGAATCCATGCTGTAATATTCACCAGTAAACCTCATAAGTTAACAAGCTCTTGTCTTGATGGTAATTTATTTTTTATGCTGTTTAACCTTTTTGTCTCTACATTATTGATTACTTAAATGCAATTACATAAAAATAATTACTTTTTTTTCGTACAAAGGCAATTTAGTTTAACTTGGAACACATCTGGTTCATTTTACACAAACTTTCGAAGAGAACAAGCAAGCAAGAGCAATATTTTCTCTTGTCGAGGTTCAATTATAATCAAAAAGCACTCTAATTACTGATTAGTTTGCAAGGAATAATCATGTTAAACCTTCAAAAGGTTTAACGGATTTCGACAGTGTCCCAACTTTCGCATCATACACAAAACCGTGTTTATCACGCAATTTCATAATTAACCGTAGAGACCAGTTAATGAGGTAAGAAAGTGTTTGCTGCGATCAATAATTAGAAATGGAATGCTTTATGAATAATTTAACGAATTCTCGCAAGGGTTTATTAGGGAGAAGAATTTTTCAAAGAGACGTCACATTCGTATGCCACATATTAATTGGAAAGCAAGTGAGTTTGATAATTTAATTCCATTTCAAAACTTAATGGTGCTTGAGCTTGGAAATATTGCGTCTAAATAGTTCTGTGTCTGCTCAATTACGAGGAAATATTAATCAGCATTTAAGATGCATTTGAGTTGAGTGAGTTCGTGCTTTAAGATTATTTTTATGTGGATTTTGAAATTGTTTTGATGGTTCTGAATTCTTTTTAAGAACCAAAAAATCTTGATGAGGTTCAAATTTGTACTGCATAGTTATTGAACATTTCTTTACTCTTATGGTATTAAAAATAACATGATTTATATTAGCTATTTGAATCAGTGACATAAAAAGCAAAATGCTTTTAAATCGCAAAATTTATATTACTGTTCCATTATCCAATATAGCTGATGTTTATTTTGGAAAATTTCACATATCAAAATATAGTTCCGTTTCTCGAGTAAGTCCTCCGGAATATTTTTATATTTTACTGCATTCAGGAAATAAAATAGTTTCATCAGGTAAACTGATTAATTTCTAATTATTATAAGCAAATCAGCCTGAAAAATAATATGCAAGCTAAGAAAAGAGTAATCTTTCTTTCTTCTACTGATTGGCAAGTGCGCTTCATGTGGTGTTCAGCTGGACTACAGATTATCACCCGGCAAGGAAGTATTTTTTGCACATCCTGCGCGTGATTGAGTATCGGGGTTTCAGTTGAGAAGGGAACCCTTCCACAAATTTATAATTATCTGTCTTTCAATGTGTTAAATATTGTATGTGTTTGGTGTTAGTGCATAATGTGTAATAGTGTCTATTAAATGTGTAACAGTATTTATTAAATAGTAAATATTAGTGAAATGTAATAATATTAAATCTGTAAGAAAAATATATTCGTTATTTTTTTAAACCTTAATTTTTTTGCACCTTTACTTTCGACCTTATTTTTTTAGTCGTTATTCAATTGTATTACATTAATGTACCTTTTTCCAAATTTTCTTGAATTTCAAATCTTAATAAAACCTCTTTATATATATCAGATCAATTGAATCGATTCTATGTCTTTATAACTATTAAATTGTAACTTATTTTTATGAATACATTTTAATTAAATGACAAGAAGTTATCTCTGTTACTTCAAAAATAAATCTATTGAATTTTATTTAGTTATTTAATTTTATTTTCATCTTTAAAAAATTTATTGCAATAAATAAATACATTTTTGTATAAAAATAAAATAATCATAATTAAGAACACAAGCAAAAATGTTTTTAAAAAAATCATTCAGGAATGATTCTTCAACCTTTTTTTTTTATAAGGAAATAACGGAGTCTTTCTACAAAAGAATAAAAACTATTCTTTTATTCATGAAGTAATCAGTAGTTTAATGTAATGATGATGTAGTTATTTGTTAAATATTTGAATAAGTAACTTCCCTACAGATAATAAGCTTTTAAAGTTGAAATACAAAACTATTTTAATCATTGAAGCAGTATTGAAAACTCATAACATAAATTTAATGAGGTTTTTAAAATAAACATTAAATAAATTAATTTTAAGAAACTATTATATATTTGTAAATTGATTATCTTCTTTAACATGTAGATATAAATATATGAATTATTAAGAATAATTTTAAAAGGTTTGAAATATAAAATGTTTAAAAAAGTTGAAAAAAAATGAATTTGAATTTGAAAAAAAAAATACAGTCAATTTAAAAAAAATCATAGACAAAAAAAATATTAAATTAAAAACAGAAGTTACATAATAAATTGTTAAAATTAAATACGATGACGTTATTTTCCATAAAATGTTAATGTTTTTCCAGAGAAAGTTAATTCTGCTGCAATTTGTTTCTGAAGTTGATGAATACATACATATTTTAAATTGGACGTTCTTAACTCTTTTTGCTACGCTAACTCCTTCGTTAGTAAATTGAAAATTATGGAAGGAATCTCAAAACATTATTCACAAATTCAGAAAATGTAATTACGTAATGCTAATATGCATAGTTATTACTTATGCATAGTTCATACTACTAATGCATAGTTAATACTATTAATGCATAGTTAATACTATTAATGCATAATTATTAATGCTACTATTAATATTAAAATAATTCAAAAGCTTCTTATTTTAAGATAATCTACACCATAAGCGGTATGCTTATCAATAACACAGCCCCTACATTCTTCCATTCCTACACAGTTACTACAGAAAATGTACATATTCACTATTCGATAATTGAAAGAAAATTACTTATAATTACAAAGCAGTTTGTATGTTATGTCATTCTGTAGTTACTCATAACATAACTGTTATGAGTACGAAAAAAAAATATAAAATGCTCTGATTAGAGTATTTTTAAATATAATAGTACTGGTCAGAGTAAACCGTTACTCTAATAACAAGAATAATTATATAATGTGATATTATATGTTGTCCTTTTTGTTATTCACATATACTATTCACATTAATATCAGTTGCTACCAACACATATAAATGACGACATAATTTCTGATTAATTCCAATTATTTTTCGTGCCTTTTGGTATTCACATATACTATTCGTATTAATGTCTGTTGCTATCAACAAATATAAATTATGACATAATTTCTGATTAATTCCAATTATATGTTATGGCTTTTGTTATTCACATATACGATTCACATTAATATCTTTTGGTATCAACAAATATAAATAATGACATAATTTCTGATTAATTATAAAACAAAATGGTGATATTCTGAACTTAGACTCTGACCTCTAGCCTAAGAATATGGCTCTGTCTTCTACACAATTATGAAATAACATATTTTACATTTATTTCAAAGGTTTTCATTAATATGGTTAATGTGATTTAAATATGAATGATAAAGATGAGTAATAATAAAATCAACATAGAGGCTGTAATAAATTTAAAAAGTTAGATATGAAACTATTTATATAATCACAAATTATTAAACTTTAATATTATGTACATGAATTTTATAATAATTACTGTCATTACTTACAAAATCTGTTTACTTTTGTTTGAATTTTAAATTCATAAGGCTATTTTGTGCTCATAAATTTGCTATTCATAAAAGGTAAACACCTTTATGTTTCAAAAATTACGTTACGCATTAGGTTTAGGAAACAGCGAAAAGTAATTATATTTTACATAATTATAAATGTTGACGTTGGGCTTTCCTGTGTAATCTATTGGAATTTTCTTAGATCTTGGTATGCAATATAGAATGCTGACTATATTACTCCATCAGCATAAAAGAATTATCATACAGTAATTACCACTATATTACAAACATCTACATGAATTATCTGCTTACCCACCCATCCGTAGAAGGACATCACACTCAATGGCCGTGGAACATTTACCATCTGTGAGATCATTAACATCACAAAGAGATTTAATAGATCACAGCAAGGATGGAAGGGGGGGAGGCTTGATAATAAATTTTAAATTGATAAAGCCCATCGACTGCCGAGCGTTAGGCTGGGGTAATAAACAAAAGTCTTCTAATGGTTTCCGGTGATGGTACAAAGCCCACGCTAATTTGTGTGTTAAACTTGCGCGAAAATATAATTACTCAACAACTGCACGCGATCAAGTTAAACAGTCGGTTTGCTGCAGACCATAAAAGTTATTTTCATCAACTAAAAGTGCGAAAGTCATTCGGGGATAACTTCCCACCACTGTTTCTGTCTGGGTTTTATAATTTGGAAGTGCAAAGAGAGTAGTTCTTCTTTTTGTTTTTACTTCTTTCGATTCTTTTTTCGCCCACCCACCCCCGTGTTGCTACTTAACGCCTTTTCGCAAAGCAATTTGAATGTTAATTAGGATTCGGCAAGCCAATTATACGGCGAGACGTAGTAATCGTTTCTGAATGATTATTATAGGGGGAAAGAGTTTTCGATATCTAATTGGGTTCACCACTAATAGTTGCTCATTTCGTTCTAATGCTCCAGATATTATTTGTATCCCTGTACTTATCAGACACCCGAAAGGTTAATTTAAAAATTTAAAAATATCGTTCGTTCATAATCTCCGATGGTATTTTAATATTGTGATTTCTTCTGAGATCCTTAACTATCCTTAATTATAAATAATATTCAGCCATTTTTAAAGAATCTGTACTTAAATATTTGAATTTATTTTATGAATATTACTTGAAACATAAACTAGAAAATCAAGAATATTAAGATTAAAATAAATTTCGGCATTTAATTAGTTTCACTCATACAAGTAGTTCCTTATTTAGTCCTAACGTACAAGGAATTACTTCTATTCCTTTCAAGGTTATTATAGTATTTTCCCACGAGAAGAGATATAGCCTTTCTGTTACCAGGGGGAATCCAATCTGGCAGCAGATAAGAAATATCCTGGATATTTATATTACGTGCAATTAGTGTTTGTACTAATGAGAACTGTTACTCAAATCTTACAGCTGATAATCAGTGTCATTAACAATAATACATCACGATATTAACGATTGTCTGTTCGACCTTCACAAACCGAAACAATTACAGATGGAATATGCTATAGACTACGTGATGAGTTGCATCGTGATTGGTGATAGTTCAGAGGCTGAGGAAGGTGTCCGCTCCAATGAGAAGTAAGGGAAGCTGACCCTCGCTCCCTTGACTGACTTTCTTAAAGAGAGGTTTTTGGAGAAGAAAAAGAGTTCTGCAACGAGTCGACAAGAAGTGTTGTTTTTCTCTGTTTCTTAAAGTAGCAGAACAGGATTCCGCTTGCAAAGTGTTAAGTGGACTGTTTACAAAGTGAGCCCCGTCTGGTTTTGTGTATGACGGCGTGTGATAATTAATGTCTGCCATAGATTGGGTGCTTTAGATTTGTCGTAGACTCAAGAAATCTCCGATCTTGAAGTGAACTGCAGCTATAAATTAAATTCTTATTTTTTTTTTCTTTTTGTAAATTAACCTACTGTTCTGTATATATGAGATGCGCTTGTATACAAAAATTAAAGTGTTCCCATGAACATGAAAGTGAACCCTCTTCTTGAAGCCATTATAGGTCTAACATAGGCCGAGACATTACAGTTATTTAAATTTTTTTAAATACCATGCATTCACATTATCTGGTAATTTTTGGTCTCATAATTTCTCCTGCAAAAATATTTACATTTTATAAATAATTATAAAAAAATATCATTATTATATAAAACTTCATGAATATATCAGAATTTTAATTTCCAACTTTTCTTACTATCTTATAAGCAAATGTATACTAAAATAGTTTTTCTTCTTCTTAAATAAATTAGTACATTGTTTCTTTGGCTAATATATTTTCCTTATGAAACGAACGAAACTCTTATGGAAACTAACTCCTTTTTAATAGTATAAATACTTTATTACTATGTTCCTTTATACATATTTCACTTGATTTGAAGAAAAATGTTTCCATTAATAAAAAAATTACCCTGGTAAAACTATTTATTTACTTATTGTAATTACTTAGAAATAATCGTATTATTTTTCGGCAGATCTATTGCAAAAGTTACTGCGTGATAATAATAAATATTAAAAATTAATGTAAACTAAATAATTTGAAGACATTCATTTGAAATACAAATGTCATTTTTTTACGCTTTCAATTTTATTTTTGTTAAACTCATTGCCTAAAAAAATTATTTTAAATGTAAGTATGAGGATTATTACCATGTATTTAAGTCATAAAAATAATATAAAGTCGTTTAAACATTATTAAACTTAGAATAAAACATAAACATAATATAACATAAAAGTATATATTGATATAAACTTTTATTTTATGCAAATAAAAATTAAATTATTTTAACGCATTAATTACGTAAACGTATTTTAAAAGTACACTTTAAATAATGAACTAAAAAATTACCAGTTTTAGTTTATTAAAATTTAAACAAAAATAATTATGATTCGCTTTACCTTCATAGAATTAAAAAAATCCTTAATAAACATATTTCTTTTTTAATTTAATCATTTTAAGATTTTAATCAAATTAAATGTTACGTTGAATTCCAATCCAATCATTTAAAATTCATATCTCAAAAATTATAATAAACCTATTCAAAAACATCCATTTAGTTACTTTATAACTGAATAACATTTTTAATTTTTCTGACGCTCTGTGCAACAGTTTTCGGATTAGTCCCTGCGGTGCCATGGGTGTTTGTAAAGGTTTGAAATCCCCTTTAAACCATAGGTTTCTGTCTAATAGGACTGTAGAATGTTGGACGTAGGCCTGACAACCCTACTCCGTAAAAAGGAAACATCTCTTGTCTCATAATCTGCCAGTAGGCAGGCACCCTTGGCCCACTATGGCGCTGTTGAGCTAATCAACAAGAACGTTGCAATTTGCTTTTTAATCAGTCGATGTTTAAAAATTTTTACCTAAATAGTGAAATTTCGCTTAAAAGTTATCCTAAGTAACATTTTCTTTACAATTTTAATGAAATTTACTTTTATAAATGGTATAAATGCATCTTGTCCTTAAGAATATATCTATGGAAATTTTTCGTATCTTATCACATTTGAAAAGATAACAAATTTGATATACCGTCATAAAACAATATTTTCACTGCTCATCTGACTATCACAAGATGATTTATTCCGTTATTGTTCATAATGGATCAATGTGATATAACAGTTTTATTAACAAGAACTTGGACTATTATCATTCCAAGTTGACTTAGTGCCCGACTTTTGGCTCAGTAGTAACTTGCACCGCTGGTGAGCATTAGAGCTTATATATAATCAGCTGGCGCCATTGTTGTAGGCATTCTTTAAAAAATGAGGAGTCTCGATAGCTTTTGTGAAGTTCAACATGTGTTAGTTAGGCTACCTGGTAGGAATTTCCGGTCTCTCTGTCAAACCATATTCAGATGCTGATAGCTTTTCCTATACAACCTCCCTCCCTCTGCTCTCATCCTTGAGCGTCACGGAGCTAAGGCAGACATTTATCTATGGGTCTTCCATCACAACAGCAGCTGCGCCCCCTTCCCTTCATCCATGAGACCAGCTGTTGTTGGACTTCGTCTAGATATTTCTGTCTACCAAGTGGGATAAGAAACAAACATCCATCCACACAATCTTAATCACTTCCATTATGTGATACTGTTTGCAGTTATAATTACTCATGCGATGTCCATCCCGCACTGCAGGACACTTATAATTAGTCACAACAACATATTTAGCAAATTTTGTTACTGATTTGGAATTTACCTCTTCTGTCCTAACGAGATTTACTGGATTTTACCCATGACAGGAGGGAAGAAAAGCAATCTAACGGTGATTGATACTCATTTTTATTACATCTGGAATAAATTAGGGAAACATTCATGCAACCATGCCAACTCACTGAACTTGCTGTGTTACAATGGGATGGATGTATGATGTCACAACACAACACAGAGAACCTGCTGTGCAGTGCTACGTCATTTGCACATCGGTCTGGTATTAAGTGTTCCTTTCTTTGTTGTTCAACTTCGATGGGTCTTGTGTTTTACTTACATATGAAAAAAACAGTTCCTTTATGGACGTTAATGGAAGGGCACCTTCACTGATGATTTTAGAGGTAATTGCACGACATTAGTTTATCATATGGAAGAATGCCTGGATAAACTTTCACTACTCGGTCTGATTATCGACTAGAGACTATTTACACAGTTTACCAAAATAGCATCGTTTCTTAAAGCAGTAACTGCAACAGACATCCCCAATCATCATTTCAACTTTCTTCCACATTATTCCTGAGCCACTAGTCGGACTAGGGGTTCTACCTGCCAATGGAGTTTTCGAATTTGTGATTCGCCTAGACGTGTGATGTTTAAGATGTGTGACGCTACCAAAATCGCCTCGTTTCTTACAGTAGTAACTACAACAGACATTACCAAATGATTAAATTTTCTTCCATTTTCAAAGTTGTCACGAGTCGGCTAGGGGTTCTATCAGTCAGTGGAATTTTCGAATCTGGGACTTTCCACCAAAAATTCATGTCCAGTTACTTTTTATGTTCTAATCCAAAATGTCATGTTTGGGATCACAACAAGAAATAACCATTAATACTACTAACCATTAATACAAGCATTAATACTCGTCCCTTAAGGCAATTATGTAAAGTATCATTTAAGAAAGCTTTGAATAACACAAATACAAAAAAAAAAAAAAAAAAAAAGCAGATATTTTTCTTGTGAAAATGTACCTGAATTCATAAATACATAAAAAACTGAGAAATTGAAGGTAGACGTTTTTTTTGTATGTTTAATTATTATATTATTTTTTAAATTTAATCATCAGAAAAATAAGAATTAGTTACTAACAGTTTATTTATGTGAAAAGCTATAAATTTATTTATTACTTTTATATAAAAAAAATAGTATTTTATTTTAAAACTCTTGCCTAAAAATATTATTCTATTTTATATTATTAATTCAATAAAATAATTTATGCATAATGAATATCAATATAATAATTACTGATGATAAATTATTCTACTTTTTGCACATAAATAATAAACACATCATAAATAATTAAAATTTTAATTAAATATCAATTTAATAAAAGCTAGTACAAAGTTTAACAATTAATACTAGGCTTTTTTACCATCAATCATATCTATGTTCACTGTTTAGAAAATTTAAAAATTAATTTTTCTTTCCTTATTTATAATTTAAAATGAAGTATACCTGATGATTTTTTCCAACGTATAACGGGATCGGGATATCCATTAGCTTGACAATCGAACATGACAGGTTGTCCCATCACCACAGATTTGTCTGAAGGTTCTGTCCGCCATTTTGGTGGCACTGTAACAAGATATTATTTTGAACATTTGTATGCAATTATTAAACATAAGTTAAAAAACATTTTTTATCAATTGAATCATTAAATTAAAACAAACCTGAAGTTATTTAAACCTCAAATGCATTGTTTTCAATGCTCATCATTTAAGTTTAATATGTAACGTATTTTCATTTCAATGAATTATAAGATTCTATGTTTTTGGTCTAAAACATTTTTTCACATTCACAGTCATTACTTAAAAATCAATAATGTTAATAATAATTTTTTATTTTTTATTTTATAATAATTAATTTGATTTTAAATTATAGTTTATTTAAACTAATTAAAAATTATTTTATAATAAATTATTACTGTATTTATCGGCGATAACACAAAATGTATTTTTTGGTACTGTAAAATAAAGGTTACAATAATAAAAAAGGATTAAATACTTTAAAAGTTTACAATGATAAAATTAGAATTTTAATAAATACAATTATAATGATAAAATATATAATAATAAACCGTCTTATTTTGCGTTTTTAAAAGCATTTTCTTTTTACAATTTTAAGCATCCAAAGAAGTAAAATGATTACTTTAATGAACAATAAAGGATTATTAATGTATTTTTAAGAAGTTACTAACAACTTTTATTTGCCAATAAAATATTTCGTGCTACAAAAAAATTATCTTAATTTATTCCCTATTTTATCTTAATTTATTGTCTTATTTCTTGGAATTTTACGATAATAAAAGAAATTTTATGGCTAACATTTTAATCTTTAATGATAATTTATAAAATAGCACAAACAAAATGTGTAGGGTAATTAATTTTAGTTACTTCCGAGCCAATGGCTCTAATACGGGGTAGTGAGAAAAAAACCACGGATTATTTGAGCACACTGTTGGTTTATTTATTTTTTTAAAAAATCGATTAATTTTAGTAAAATTATCTTAGCGTATAGGTAAATTAACGAAATCATAATTTTAAGCATACTTTTAATGTAATATTATTTAGGCCAATTTGACGTTGTCAACAACAATAAAAACAATTGAGGCATTTTTTTTAATGTTATAAAAAATTTTTAAATCAAATTTTTTAAAGCATTAATTATCAAAGGAGACAAAATATTTATGTACCATTTTATAATATAAAAGCTAGCTATAATATTATTGTTAATAGCTATAGTATTTCAGTAAGACTTATCTTAGTGTACAGCTAAATTAATGAAATCCTTATTTTTAATATAATTTTAGTGTAAGTTATAATTTAGGCAAAATTTTGTCAACAACAATAAAAGCATTTGAGATATTTTTTAATGTTATAAAAATTGTAACAATTTTTTAAAGCATTAAGGATACAAGAAGACAAAATATTTATCTAAATGTTATAATATAAAATCAAGTTATAATATTTTTGTTGATAGATTTATTTTCTTAAATTGATTAATCCGTTTTTTAACAAACATGTTATTTAACAGTCTTTCTAATTAGTGGTTTGTAGAGAAATTAAAAAAAAAAAACTGTTATTCCTTCCCCCAACAAAAATAAATAAATAACAAATATGCTGTTTTCCTTGCTATCAATCAACATAAACTTGATCTGTCAACGTGATTCTTTTAAGAAAGGTTTTTAAAACAGGTTTTTCGAAGTTGAAGCCAGCAAACACATCTGTCGTTGATTGATAAAGGACAGGAAGAATGCGTAGCGTATGGACAGTCAAAATAATTGCTGTAATGGTTCATAATACTTGCCATCACATAATTTTGTTCCTTATTCAATTCAGGGAGAAATATGCCGGCGTTAGTCGTTTCTTGTCATTCTTGGAGAAATGTACCGGCGTTTCTTCTCTTCTACATTATCCCAATACAAAGTGTTTCAGGCTTAAAAAATCATGCAGAAATCATGAACTGTTTTTTACCTCTTCCTGTTTAAACATATAATGATTTGTATACTTGCCTACATAGGAAAAAAATCACTGATAATGGAATAGTAATTAAAAAAAAATTACTTCCGTTTTTTGATGCGTGCCATATTTCTTTCTACGTTCTGAATGAAATAAAGTTATTGTTCAGTATTTTGTATTAAAATATTGATAAACAATATCATGGTAACATATTCTACCAACATCTTGATAATAATTATCAGTGAAATTCGATTAATTGATTATTAAACAATATGCAGGGGGATTCAGAATTATGTTTCGGAACAGTGCATGGAAATCAAGAATATAACAAACAAGAATAATATGGGAACATATCCACACTACCACAAATACAGAGATAGAAGGCTCGTGCATATTGATAAACAAAGATAAGTTTAAGCGACATGATTCTTTTAAAAGAAATTTTTAAAACAGGTTTTCGAAGTTGTGGCCAGCAAATATAATACGCATAGATATATTATAGATAATTAAAAGTCATATATGTCATATCATAACATGCCATAGATAATTAAAAAATCATATATATCATATAGTAGTATGTCATAGATAGTTAAAAGTTCGGAATAATGCATAATGTATCGACAATCAAATCACTTGCAATAGCGATTCGTGCCACTAGGTTCATAGACTTCCATTCGAATTTTGATAGGTTTTTACTGAAGCTCAAAATTAAAAAAATTCATTAGGAAACTATGAGCTACAGAGATGACAATAGATTGAGTCCATCATGGCGAATTCACCCATCCGTAAATGTGTTCAGAATCTGATGGGAATACAGATTAAATGCACTGGGACTCCACCATTTTGAAACCCCATTTGCTGCAGGAGTGTGTCTTTTAGTAATCCAGGTAGAACCTGCTCAAGGAATCTTGTATACATTTCCCCTTTAGTATCAATGGGAGCACTTTGGAACTGGCCTTATTGTCACTAAACAAACCTGCCAGATATTGATTCTAAAGCGCGTTTTTCCACGTCTAGCCTATTCATGAGAACATATGCCCAAGTATGATTCTTACTTGCTATCATGTTGCCAACCTCCATGTACATTTCTAAACCATAGCTCTGAATAATCTTGTATTGGTCCAATCTTATCAATCTTCAATTTTAATAATCTTATTTTCAGTGCTACATAAATATCCCTGTGTTCAATTATATTACGGGGCCTGACGGCTGAGTCAGTAGCGCTCGGTTCTACAAGTATAATAGGAATGTACAGCTTTGTACGTAGGGCTCACCACCCTATCTCGTAAAAAGTAAAACAGCACCTCATGTCTCGGAATCTGCCAGTAGGCAGGCGTCCTTGGCCTACAATGATACTATTTTGCAATGAAGAATTGTGTTACAACAAGTATTTAAGAATTTTAGAAAAAAAATCATTGAATAATGTGAGGCGTAACCATTGAGTAATTGTTCAATTTTCTGCTATCTCACATTAAAAGTTTCTTTTCAACGATCTCTTAATTTTCATCTTCCCAATAAGAAATATATGTTCCACTTCTAAAACTTCTCATTCGTTTTATAATTCGAAACGCCAAAAGAAAATCAATAAAACCAGCTTTTCATCTTATTTATGTTTAATAAAAGCAACAAAAAAAATAATAATAAACTGCTGCATTCAGTTAAGTGACTACATCAAAATCTCATTTACCTTTAACTATCATTGTTGCAGTGTGGTTCCTCGAAGCCACCGGATTGGACGCTATGCAAGTGTAGTTGCCATTATGGATCTGCGAGACGCTGCTGAAAGATAACGTGGAAGTGAACTCGTTCACTGTGCTAATGGAGCCCCGCAAGTCGTCTGGAAGAGGTTGCCCATCCTTCATCCAGGAGATTCGGATGGGAAGGTCCCCCGAGGACACGACGCAAGTGACGGTGGCCCGCTTGCCTTCCGATAAGGCGGACGCGAACGAAAAGGGTTCAACAATAGGAGGAGCTGTAAATAAAGAGAAAACAGTTTAATTAGGCAGTTAAATGTTGATTCATTACATAATAATATTTAATTTAATTTGGATAACATTCATATTTTGAATATATGTCATTCGCAATTCATGTGAGTGTTCAATAAACTTAAACTAAACTGAACACTATTATAAAAGGAATATTTTTTACCATATCATCTTTGTGAGCTATTAGTGGGCCATGTTAACCGTTCTATTCTGTGGTTAGGACACAGAATGCACTGCAGTCCTTTCTTTGTGCAATTGATAGATTCGGTAAATATTGCAATTTGGAATCTCGAATTAACAATTTAATTATGCGGTTGAAGCGTTTGGATTTTCGTCCTCTTGACAAGCAAATGCAAAAGTAATTCCAATTTTTTCAAGGGAGCGGGTTTTTTTTCCCTTTTTTTTCCGAATGTTGTGAGGCAAATCAGCTTGTCAAAAGTAAACTAATCAAAGTCAACTAGTGCACTAGTATTTAGTCTAAATTAGATTTTAATTAGATCATCTAAATTAGATCATTTAGTTTTATATGGTACCTTTCTATCTTGCTCAAATCCTTTTGGATCTGACTAAGATATTACAAGTTAGATGCCATTGTATTCCATAATGCGTTTAACTGCATATAAACAAAATATATTTAAAATTATCTTTTCAATTAAAAAAGTGTTTGTCTTGTCTTATAAGAAAGAACTTTTTTAATTGCTTTTTCTTTTTTAAATTCTCTAGATACATATTTTTCTCTTACTTCTATAAAGGTTAGGACATATTCCACTTACATATGAATATGATTATGTGTCTTTATTGCAAACATTCTTACTTTTAATTTAAAAGCTGATTACTATTAACGTTTCCCTAAACAAATGTATGTAGAAAGCGTACTTAATTAAGATAAAAGATTTAAACACTAACAATATAAAAAATATATTCATATTTGAAGTCTTAATATACATAAGAAAATGTTTTAACAGTATATGTGCTTGCTGAATCATAGAATTCATTATGTAAAAAAACAAGCACTTCTCTAATAGTAAGTAACATATTTATTTTTATTTGCGAAAAGATATTTTTAAAATTATGTGAAGCTTAAATATTTAATTATCATAAATGAGTTAATTTTATCAAATACTGTACACATTTATACTACTACATAACACAAATATCAAAAATTGAAGGTAGTAGAATATAAAAATCAAAACAACTTAAATCAAGCATATTAAATTTTATTAGTTAATAATTTATTAACTAATTTATATTTAATTTTATATTTTGCTATTGAATTTCCATTCATTCTTAATGAATAGCTTTTAAGCTTTAATTATTTTATCACTGAATCAAAATAACAAATAATTAATTCAAATAATATTTCATACGTTCCTTTTTTATCATAAGAATAAAATCCTTCGTACAAAAACTGAATAACACTAAAGTAAAGACAACTTCTGTGGCATGAAATATAATTCAACGGATCATAATTGCATTTCTCCTAATCATAGCTCCAACTACCAAAAAATCAGTGAAATATAGAATGATGAAGAACTAAATGCTTCAGTGGGATTATACTGACCCATAATATTTAATGAGACATCTCTTCTTGCTGTGCGACTTCTATTATTTTCTGCTACACAGTGATATTGACCTCCATCACGCGATCTCTGCAAGTCCTCTATAACCAGAGTTCCATTAGGGAAAGTTTTTTGTCTATGATTATGCGGTAGAGGTCTTCCATCTATAAGGAAAGATTAAGACTTAGTTTTTTTATTAATACATTTCAAACAATAGTTAATTAATATTTAATAAGTTGTAAAACCATAATTAATTAATTTCTTATAAATTCTAAAAAAATAATTAATTAATTTCTTATAAATTCTAAAACCATAATTAATTAATTCCTTATAAATACTAATAACATAATTAATTAAATTCTTATAAATTCTAAAAAGCATAATTAATTCATTTCTAGTAAATTCTAAAAGCATAATTAATTTCTAATAAATTCTAAAAAAAAATTATTTATTTCTAATAAATTCTTAAAGCATAAATAAATTGTTTCTAATGAATTCTAAAACAATAATTAATTAATTTCTAACAAATTTTAATTTTCTATAAATTCTAACCATAATTAATCAATTTCTTATAAATTCTAAAAGCATAATTAATTAATTTCTTATAAATTCTAAAAATCATAATTAATTAATTCCTACTAAATTCTAAACCAATAATTAATTAATTTTCAATAAATTCTAAAACCATAATTTAATTTCTTATAAATTATAAAAAATTAATTAATACTTAAAAATTCTAAAACAATAATTAATTAATTTCTAATAAATTGTAAAATCATAATTAATTAATTTCGTATAAATTCTAAAAGCATAATTAATTAATTTCTTATAAATTCTAAAACAATAATTAATTCATTTCTAATAAATTCTAAGAAAATAATTAATTAATTTTTAATAAATTCTAAAAAAATATTAGTATACATCTGACAAAAAATATTCTGACGAATTTCTATTTACCATACTATATTTCCTGCCATATTATTTTCCCTGGACTATAACGAGTAACGAAAGACCGTGCTTATATGATTTTTAATAAATATCACAAATTGTTACATCTGTAAAAATATAGCAATGGTTGTTGATATGCAACATATCACATTATCAAACACATCCTTATATCACGAAGCGAATTTTAATGAGGATACGAAAATTAGAATATCTAAAAAGCCTGACATATTCTAGAGTAGGTATAACAGTATATTCAATAGTGTATTAAAAAAAAAAAAAAAAAAAAAAAAAAAAAAAAAAACGAAATTTTGTGATATCACAAAAGTCTACTGAATTTCGTGGTGTATTATAAAACATTACGAAATTCAGTAGACTCAAGATTAAGAAACAGTTAAGTTAACAGTTAACAGTCGCTCTACTTTCTTCTTTTGCACATTTAGGGTAATTGGACAGGGACCTACAGATTAATGTGGATTCCGAAACCACTAGCAAATATCTTGCCAAGATTCAAATCTGAAGCATGTAGTAGTTCATGAAGAAAAGGGTAACCTTGATATTATAGGAACTTCAATATCTATCTGAATTACCAACATACAAAATTGAAAAATAGTTACGATTATCAATTAACTAATATTTCATCTACAGCATTTAGTGGTAAATACACAAATATTACTACTGAATGCTGGTAAGGGTAACCTTGATATTATACGAACATCAAATAACTTCAATATCTACAGGAATATTAGAATTACCCACATACAGAATTGAAAAATAGTTACTATTATCTATTAACTAATCTCTTGTCTACAGCATTAAGTAGTAAATGTACAGATATTCATCATCATTCTAGGTAAGGTAGATATTTATCAGTATTTTAGATCAGGTTGATATTCATCTGTATTTGAGATACGGTAGGATATTCATGAGTATTCTAGACAAGATATATTGATCAGTAATTTAGAGGATTCAGCTACAAACTTGAGATTACCTGTTGAACTGTACTTAATTCGCAAGCGTTAAAGTCAACGTCACTACATGAAATTAATTAATATGACTACAACTTAATGATTACTAATAATAATGATTACAATTTAATTACATAGTTATAATCCCTGTAACTTCTGGAAAGGTCATTTAATGTTTTTTTAATTTGAGGAGCTAGACATATAGACTTTTGAGCACTTTACGAGGCATATTTTACTCTATCACATGTTTATCGACATCACGAACCGTATATTGGGGTAACATCATATTCACACATACTTTATTATAACATAAAGAAGATAAAGAAGTAGTAATAAGTATTATGAAATATTTAATACCAAAATGTGTGAAAATCCACTTTGTATTATTATTGTAGCAAAGCGAACACCAGCTTGAACAGTGCCTTGCTGACAGTTTGGGTCCATAGCTTCGTGGGGTCTGCGCCACCTCGAACCCTACCATCAGCTCTACGTAGAATTTTTTTTTTTTTTTTTTTTTTCGTTAAGTGCAGGCGGTCATGAATAAATTTCTTTAATTTCTGATAATTAATTTGCTGATTTTATTCCACCTATAGTATATGAAAACTTTTATTTAACACGCATTTAATGAAATTTCTGAATTAAAATTAGCATGCAGAAAAAACTGTTTAGAAATAGATAATATTATATAAATTTTAGAAATAGGTAAACAATATAGTAAGCATCCACTATGCATTCTCGAAACAAACTATATAACTATTTGGGAAGAATTCAAGGCTGATAGATCTTTGTTTTTTTTTTTTTTTTTTCAATTACGAGTTTAACCTTACGTTAGACTTTGATTTTGCACGTTTTTGTTCCCCCTGCCCTGTTCGAACTTGGAGAGAGGAGAAAAAGGAGTGGACGGTGGAATGAAGAATTTCTGGCAGTAAGGAGTGTAAAAAAGACCCTTAAACAAACTAAATTTTAATGTGATTTTGTAAATATTTGATAAAAAATTTCGTTTTATTATGTTTTATCCATTTTTTTCGTGTGTTATATGTTACAGTTGTGCAGTGTTGTTTTTTAATAAGTATGACAGCTAAAAGTTTCGAATTATCATTTAAAGTGAAAATTGTTGTTGTTCTAATGCAGCTGGCAATACAGAGACACTAATCTTTACGCCATAAGCAAAGGCTGCACCACTGTTACTCATTTAGCACTACCCAGGGGCGTTTAGCTTGAAATATAAGAATAAAACCCCCACAACTCTCTACGATCCTATTAGACCGGAAACTACAGTTTAAAGTAGATTCCGAACCATTGCAAACATCCATGGTACTGCCAGGACTCAAATTCGAAACTTGTGGTTCCGAGTCCCAGATCGCTAGCCATTCGGCCAATAGGACAATCGTGACTTGACTTGACAATAGGACTTGGGTGGGTGACCACCTGGGAACACCGCGTGCCGTTGGCAAATTTGGGACCTGAATGGCCGAGTGTCTAGCGCTCTGGTGCTCGGTGCCACAGGTTTCGGGTTCGAATCCCGGCGGTGCCATGGATGTTTGTAGTGGTTCGGAATCCACTTTAAGCCGTAGGTCCCGGTCTCCTATGACTGTAAGAGCGTCACGGAGCAAAAGTCAGGCTTCTACCTACGGGTGCTCCATCACAACAGAAGCTGCTTCCTTCCCCTTCAATCATGAGTACGTAAGGGCTCGTGGGCTTGGCCAGCCAAGTGGGATAAGAAACAACAAACAACAAAACAACAACAGGACAATCGTTTCTAGCAAAAAACAACACTGAATCAAGACCACATTCATATCCTGCCCTAATCTGTATAAATACAAATGAAATCATATATTTATGAATATCACTAAATATGATCATTTACTTCTTCCTCAATGCATTCTGGAACATATCTGTTAAAAATTAATTGTATCATAGTAAAAAAATGTAGAAATGTAAAGTAAAAAAGCAAACAATCTTGAACAGTAAAATGATATTTTTTTGGACAAATTTTTCTTTGATTTGAATTTTTCTATGTATCATTTTTTATTTATTTATATTTGTGTATAATTAAAGATATATCTCTACCAGGAATTTCATAAATAAAAAAATTAAGATTTTATGAAAAGAAGAAATAGTTTTTATGCTTTGAAATTTTAAACTTTAGTACAAGAAAAATAAATAACGTATGGATCCTTTTTATTATTTATATAAGTAACTTGTAAGAAACTTTGTCATTCCCAACACTTTGCGAAATAGTGCACTTTAATATCTAAAGAGAATATGCAGTTCTACTTTTTAAATTCTTTGAAAAAAAATATTTCCAGGTAATTTGCCTAAGAAAAAAAAAAAAAAGACGCCTAGTGCTGAATTAAAAACTTTTACTTTTAGATAAACTCGTTTCTCAGAATCTCAGTTTTCTCTTATAATTGCTTTTTAAATTAGAGTTGTTTTCTAATTGCATCTTAGGAATAAATCTAAAAGAAATTATTTTGTCATAGCAGAAAATGAACATTGTTAATGCTTTTCGAATTTTCTAACAACTCGAAAAAATTAATTATTACTCTTATAACAGTTTCAGTGAAAAAAAAATTTTTTTAGCATAATTGTAGCAGTTGATAGCATAGTTAATGGATACAAAGTTATTTTTTAAAACATTCTGGTTATTTTAAATTTTATTTTATAAATCGAAAATACTAAAAATACTCTTTCGTATTTTCTATTTTTGCATGAAGATTTATAAATATATAAATAAATTTTAATGGGGAAAAGGAGACAAATGAATTTGCATTGTTATTTTAATCTATCGCAAATAAAATGCAGTTATTTTAAATGCATTATTATCTTAATGCATTTTTTATCCATTTTATATTGTATATTTTTTGTATTTTGTTTCAGATGAAAAAATTTACCTTCTATACTCCTTACTTATTAAAGTGAAATCAGAAGGGTTGAAAACAAATATCGCATGTGCTCAAAAATGGTTGCTCTTGTTTTCGGAAACTTGACACTTTCATATAAGTCATTCATCACTAAAATTTTAGATGTCTAACAGATTCAGCGTTACTCAGAGTGAACTAAGAGGTACCTGTTAAACTCATATTGTGCCAGCGCAATATTGATAAAAAAAAACACATGGGTGGCATCTGGGTGTTCTCATCCTCCTTCTCAAATCCAAGAAAAGAAAAATTTTTTTTTTATCCAATGCAGCTGGCAAACAGACATGGACGTCTTTGGATGCCTATAAGGGCTGCACCGATGTTACTCACTTTACATTACCCAGAGGGCGCGTGTAATTTGATGGTAAGCCACGGACGCGGAGTAACACTATCCCCGCAACGCTCTACGATCCTATAAGGACCGGGACCTACGGCTTAAAGTGGATTCCGAACCACTATAACACCCATGGGCAAAGTCGGGATTTGAACCCGATACCTATGGTACCGAACGCCAGAGCGCTAGCCATTCGGCCATCAGAAGAAGAAACATTCTTGCTAATAGATTTGTCGTTTTCCTCCTCAGTGTAGGCATGGTACGTCCAACTCATAACTTGTCATGTTTTGAACAAAACATCTTTTGGATCAATAATGAGGGCAATATTGAGAATAAACACCATATGGGAGATATCTGTTTTTTTCAGCCTTCTCCTCAAATCCAAAGGAAAGAGCATGCTTACTAATAAATTTGTGGTTTCCATACTCAGTGTAGGCATGGTGAGTTCGATTCATAATTTGTCATGCTTCGAAAAAACATCTTTTGGATCGTGCAAGCAACACACAGTATACGCTCTCAGCTCCAGCTCTTTTTCACAAAAATGTTTAATTTAATATTTTTTTTAAAAAATGAATATGGGTTGTGTTCGCGACGGTGTCTAGAACTATTTAAACCAAAGAAAAAAAAAAGAAAACGAATAAGACTTTCCTTTTTGCACTACCATTAATGCACATTACCTACAACTTTTGTATCTTCTTCATTGGAGCAACAGCTCCATGATGGGCTAAGGCCATTATCTAAAACTATATTGTAACGTTACGGCTTATACTATACCTATAACGGCTTCTAGAAGAGAGCCACTTTAAGGTTCATGGGAAAACATTAATTTTTATTTACAAGCATTGTATAACAGAACTCTATTTACAAAAGATGAAAATTACAGATAATTTGATTCAGGTGTGTATTTCACTCCAAACACGTATATTTTTAGAGTTCTGGAGTCTACGAAGAATCTAAGGTCTGCTGCAGACCTAACTATCACACGACATGATTCACTAAACCCCAAGGGGCTCACTTTGGAAACAGGCGGTAAACTCCGGCCTATTCAATCACTTCTGGTCGACTCATCACAAAACTCTCCTCTTCACCAAAAGTCTCCATTTATGACAATCCGTCAATCAAGGGGGATCAGCTTCCCTAATCAATAAAGTTGCTATTCTCAGCTCGTGGTCTATCACCAGTCACGATGGAACAACTCATGGTATAGTTCGTATTCAATTTTTAGTTATTTCGACCTGCGAAGGTCGCACAGACATTCGGTAATTTTATGAGTCTCATTATACATTATACCGAATATCTGCTATCAAATTTGAGTGACAGTTTGTCCTCATTAGTACAACACACTAATTGCATGTAATATAACTATCCACATTACTGCTTGTCTGCTGTCAAATTTGAGTGATGGGTAGTTATTTAGATATGTTGGATAGTTAATATTGATATGTTGTCAAATAACATACATTCCTCTCTCCTGGGAAGGAAATGCTAAACCCCTTCTCGTGAAAAAAAAAATGCTACAACATTTACAATATGCCAACATAAAATTTAACATCAGTTTTTATCTGTATAATATGAAATGTTTATTGTCATTTCCGTTCTGCACACAGCATCAGCAGCAATATCCTCAACTTTGTTCTAATGTCTTCTCCCCTTCTCCTAAGTTCAAAGTTCAAACTTCAAAGTTCCGTCACGTAAGGAAACTCTCTTTCAACACATAACCGTCAACTGTCTCTTCCTGCTTATTGGATTAGCAGTCGATGAAATCCTACATGATTATATGTACTTTATTTCAAAATAATTATTAGGATATTAGTAATTAAAATTAAAGCTGCTCCAACTTATCTAAATAAATAAATAAAGTTTCTAGAAATCCATCCCAATACAGACATTTATATTTCAAAAAAGGACAGAGAAATAATTATGGTTCACTCTGCTATCATACCATTTTATAAGAAAAGAGCAAAGAAAAGTTATTCCCATGTATGATGGGATACTCTCTGGCCTCCATTCCGACAGAAAATGCACCCAGAACTTCAATCTAATAAAAGAACATTCTTAGGATCTTGTAGTTTGTTACCATAGCGATCGGTAAGGATGAAAGAAAGAAATCATCGTCAAAAAAAAAGAAAAAAGAAAAATGGGAGACCAAAAAAGAAAAAAATCTTACATGAAAGGATGAAGTCACGCATCGCTGTAATGACCTCTTCAGAACGGTCAAAAGGACCCATGGAGTAGCATGAATCGATCATTTTCAGAATCCTATGATAACCCGCGATATATCGATAGTCCATCCTTACTGTTATGCGTTGCTAAATGGGGACTATTTTCTTGCGCTGGAACTATAGGATAGACGTGTATAGGAGGACGGAATGGGATGTTATCGGTTCTTTGGGGGAATGTTACAGTTTGCTGCTGGTATTCTTGCTCTTGCGTGTTGGTCTACTTCGATTATTTGACTCTATAGAGCTTAAAACCAGAAGAAATTAAATTTCGGGTCTTATCAAAGAAATGTTTCTTTTCTTCTGTGCCAATATTGACTTAGGGAATCAAATATTGAAGAGTCGCGGTAGAGATTTCGGAGTATTGTTATTTTATTAGTTAAGTCTTCTTTCTTTTCTTAGTATGTGAGTGTATGTATAACAGACTTTCTTAGGTTGATGGTGGATTGGTTTTTCTTTTCTGTTAAGGAATATTCTTTGCTGATATTATATGGTTATGTATCGAATTTGTTTCAACATTTACTTGATTTTACTATATAAAAAATATTTGTTTTCAAAAAGATTTAAATGTAAGAAAAAAAAAGAATTAATGTTTTCTTTTTTTTTTGGAATAAGTAAAAAAATAAGATGTATTAAATAATAAAGTAGAAAAAAAACGTTTTTTAATAAGATGTTTTAAATAAAGCATATTTTTAATTTTTATATTCTATGAATCAGAATTATAGTATATTTAAAAAAAAAAATATCACAATTAAAATAAAATATTTTTCCTTTTGAATCCATAAAAAAATTCATTTTAATTAGCTAATTTACGTATTCCTTAAGTGGCAAATAATTAATACATGCGATTTAATATTTTTAACATTCCCAGTCTTCTCTGAATTCCAGTCTACTGTCTAGAATAGGAATTACTTCGTAAAAGTTTCATGCTTAAAACGATTCAGTTAATTTTATGAATATTCTTACATCAATACCAATTATGATTATTTATAGGTTATTACACATTGAATTATTCTATATGGTACAGTAATTTTACATGAAAGTAAATGGCAGTTAATCTTAAGAAATGGTTATAAAATAATTTAATGTTTTGGTAACCACATTTATTATAATTATTTTTATTTTCAACTTTTGCATTTATTAGATGAAATATTAATGTAGTGTACACATACAATTAACACACACACACAAATATATATATATATATATATATATATATATATATATATATATATTGAATAATTTCTTCCTTTTTAATTCCCTCTTCATAATAGAGGTATGATAAAGTGTATGCTGGATAAATATCAAGATGTTAGAACTAAATCTTGTTGAATGTATTAGTTTTCTTAATCAGTAGCCAATATAATGAAGAACGCACTGTACATAGTAGATTAAAAATACATTAATAATGAAGCCGATAACGTTAATATTAATCAGAATAAGGTAGTACTCAACGAATAGTCGGATAATTGTTAACTAAACAGCGTAGGAATCGATAAGTTAAAATGGAATCATCGATTGATGCCAATTAATGGGCAGTCACTGTGTGAAATGTAAGTATATTAAAATAAATCAGTATCCTCAAAGTTTAAGTCTCTGTCAAGTCTTTCAAAGATTCGTGTGGTGTATGTATAGGATAATCTTTTTCACTTCGACTATTTATAGGATAATCTTTTTCTCTTCGAATATTTATAGGATAATCTTTTTCTCTTCGGGTATTTGCAAAATAATTTTTTATTTTAGGCAATGACTATCAATTATTATATAAAGCTTACTAAATTCCTTTGGTACTACAAGTTCTTTTCGAAAATACCGTATTCGCAAAACTGTATTACATAAGATTTTTTTTTCTATCTAACAATTTGGAATAAACGATATTCGAGTTATATTTAAAGGCATTCAAATCTATAAAATTAACATAACTAATCTCTTTATTACAACCACTCACTCTCTCTTTCTCTCTCCAGTCACTCAAACCGAAATTTTTGACCTACCTCTTTCCCAATAAACTTTGCTAATTGGGTAACCAGAAACTGGGCAGTGCACCACAATGATCTGGCCATCCAGTGCCGTAAGGTTCCTCATTGGGCGAATGAAGGGTGGTCCGAAGACATTGAGCCTCCTGGAATGATTAATCACTTGGACTCCGTTCTGGGCCAAACATTGGTACGTCCCACCGTCCTCAACTGTGACACTGGACACGTTGACATAGCTATTGACGGTCCTTTCGTCACTGACGTAATCGCCGACTCGTATGTGATATGCTTCAGGAATGGCGAATCCGTCCACCAACCATGTAACTTGAGGAAGAGGGTTGCCGGCTGCTGAACATTTCAAGGATACTGAGGTACCAGGATGTACAGCTTGTTCTTGGAACACATAAGTGAATGTTGGGGCGTCCTCTGGTGGGTCATATGGTGTTTATCAGTAGCGGTTTTGGAGAAAGTGGTGAGAGAGTGGGTAGATGTAGATTTGAAAGAGAAAAATAACAAGTTATGGATTGGAAATTTGTATCATCCTGCAAATCATATGCTGATTGCAATTAATATTTTTAAGATAATTTTTTTGTGTTTTTTTTGAGAAAAGGAAAATAAAAAACATGAAACTTACTCAAGGTTACTTTACCAATAAATATTAAAAAAAAGTTATTAAATAAAAGAAAAGTGCTTCACATTTCTTAATATTTATTTAATATTACCAATAAATATTAAGAAATGTGAAGCATTTATTTAAATAAAAATTTTTCAGTATAAAAATATTTGACACCAGTTTACATTGGAATAAAAAACTTAGGTTAATATTGGAATATAAAAATTACGTTTACACTAGAATAAAATATTAGTTTTCTTCCAAGAATAATAAAAATATAAAATAAGAAAAAATTCAGATAATAATAATAATAATTTAGAAAGAAATTATTTTATTCCAATTAATGATAATTGTTAGTTTAATTGATGCAATATTAATATCAAATTTTGAATTAGTTAATAAATACAAATTAATGTTTATAAACTTTGTAAAGAAAAGAAAATGATTAATTTTAAATACAAATGCAATTAGTTAATGTATTTTTTTAAATTTTTTTTACAGCTTCAACGATAAAAGTTGAATTTTAAAAATTACCAATTAACCATAAATTATTATTATTGTAATATAATCTTTATTTATATTAATACAAATGATATTACAGTACAGTTAATGATCCGGGGATTTATATATTAATGTTTAAGATATCAGTAATAAAATATCAAATAATAGTAAGGAAAATAAGAACAAAAAAATTGGAAATGTATTTATCAAAATCAACAGTAAAATTTATTCTAGTTAATATAACGCCAATATGAAAAACAAAATTAGTTAATAAGCATAGATTAACATTTAAAATAAACTCATGAAAAGAAAAGAAAATGAGGAATTTTAAATAAACATGTAGTAAATTTATGTATTTCTTTATAGTGTTACATACTACAACAATAAAAATAGAATTGGAAAGTTAGTTAATAAGCAGAATAAATATACAGATAATATTTTAAAGATATATTACTATTAATTTAAAATAAATTAATACTTATAAGTAAAGAATCAGATATAAATTAAAATTTGTATAAATGTGCAATTCCGAATAATTAAGAGGTATGAAAATATCATATTCATCACAAATGTTTTATATTGAATTTTTTTTCCCCATTTTTATAAAATTTTATATGTTTTATATATTTTTATAAAAGTTAAATCTTATTAGTATCATTTATTTATTATGTATACTCATTTAAATTCTATAGGGATCTTTCTATTACTATGCATTATTGTTATTATTCATTTATTAGGTATTTATTGAAGCTCATAATATTAAATCAGAAATAAATTGTAATGCATTTAAATTAAGTCCAATAAATATTTTTATGCCATAATTCCTTATTAAAAATTTTTATAAAAGTGAATATCCCCAACAAATAATTCACATTTTGTAAATAAGAACTGTGCAATTTCCATTTTTCAAAAATATTTTTCCTCATCAAAAAGGGAACAATTAGTAAGGCATTAAATGAAAATAGAAGAAAAAAAATTATTTTATAATTATTTCCTCAAAAATGAATACATTATGTTTCGTTATTACGAAAGTTTAAAAGTTTTCACAAAAATGAATGCATTATGTAAATAGTTTATATTCTGAAAACAATAGACATTTTATTGTTTTCTGGAAAAATATTCATGGTATTGCATAATAAATAAGTATTGCTTATAGCAAATAAATAAATAATAAAAAAATAAAAAAAAATGCAGTTTTCAGTATTTTTTTTTTTTCCTTCTTTTTTTTCTTTTTTTTTTGCTAGGATAAATTAGTTTTTATTGCTGTTGATTTAAAATAATATATAATTTTCCATTTTCCAAGAGGTTTAAAACAATATGGAAAATACTTTGATGCCTCCTAGTAATAAAATATTTTTAAATAATCAAACTAGAATAATTTTTCATTATAAATGAATTATCAATAACTTATTATAGAAATAATAAATTATATGTACAGTAATCCAATTGCATTTTATACATTTTTTGTAGAACAATTGTTCTGTTAGAAATGTAAAAATATAAAAAGAAAAATAGAACTATAATATTGCATAATAAAATATTTTATAATTTTTCATTTTCCAAAAGGTTTAAAAAAATTTAGAAAATATTTTGTTGCCTCCTAATAATGATACATTTTTAAATAATCAATCTAGAATAATTTTTCATTATAATTTAAATTATTAATTACTTATTATAGAAATAATAAATTATATGTACAGTAATCCAATTGCCTTTTATAGAATTTTTGTGGATCAATTGTTCTGCTACAAGCGTAAAAATTTAAAATGAAAAATGAAACTACAACATACACAATAAAATATCTTATAATTTTTCATTTTAAAAATATAAATTTATATTATAAATTAAAAATTAAATTTGAAAGTTAAATTTTTCATTAAAAAAAAAAAAAAAAAATGAAACTACAATTTACATAATAAAATATTTTATAACTTTTCATTTTCCAAAAGGTTTAAAAAAATTTCGAAATTATTTTTCGTTCTTCCTATTATTGAAATATTTTTAAATATTTAATCTAGAATAATTTTTTATTATAATTTAAATTACCAAATACTTATTATAGAAATAATAAATTATATATACAGTAATCCAATTGTATTTATAAATTTTTAGTAGAACAATAGTTCTGTTACAAATGTAAAAAAGAAAAATTGAACTACTTCAAAAAGCAAGCGAAAGAACAATTCTTTATGAAAAGAATCTCCCTCGAAATAAATGTTGTTGCTTTGAAATGTAATTAAAACATTTTGCTTCTCATCTTTTACTTTATTTTTTTACGGGATTCGAGTTTAAGTGCTTTTTTTTTCCATCCAACTCTTCCAATATGTTCGGTAGATATTTCCTGTCACGTCCTTCAACTGTCTCGAAGTCGCTTTTCGTCGGCTTCCGTTTTTAATTTTCTTGTCTCGAGAACATAGAGATCGTGTTTCGAAAAATAATATGGTTCATAACATTTGTTTGTGTTTTTTTTTTATACACTTCATCCATATCTTATTCCAAAACTTGAAATTAAAGAAAGTGAGTGAGTGATATTGAGGAACTGTCTTGTGTTTGAAACAATAAAATTAAAAGTCGTTCTGTAACATTAGTGTGATTGCTTTTCTTACATGTTTTAAAGTATTAAAGAAAATCTCAGTTGCTCAAAAAGTAAATTAAAAAATATATATACCTGCTTATCATTTTTTTTTTTCTGATATAATTTCATTTTGTATTAAGAATTTTTCATTTCTAATAAAAAATTCTTCGTTTGAAAAAAAAAAAAAAAATACAATAATAAATAATTTGGAAATTCTAGATTAAAAATAATAATAATGAATAAATAAAAATTGTAACTAAGACAAAAAAAAAGTAAATAATTAAAAACAATAAAACTTCTTTTATTATTTCATACACATCTATCTTAAAAAAATAGACAGCAAAGAAAATGGATGAAATCGAAAAATTTCTATAGCATTAGTATGATTGCTTTTCTTACATATTTTAAAATATTAAAGAAAATTTCAGCTGCTCAAAAAGTAAATTAAAAAATATATAACCTGCTTATCACTTTTTTCTGCTAAAATTTCATTTCATATTAATAATTTTTCATTTATAATAAAAAATTCTTTGGTTGGAAAAAAAATAATATAATAGAAAATTTGTTTGGAAATTCTAGATTAAAAAATCATAATAAATAAATACAAATTAAAATTAAGAAAATAAATAAATAAAAAATTGAAAAGCAATATAAATTTTAAAACTTTGTTGATCATATTTCATGTATGTCTATCTTAAAAAAATAGACAGTAAGAAAATGGATGAAACTGAAAAATTTCAGTAACATTAGTGTGTTTGCTTTTCTTACATATTTTAAGAAAAATCTCAGTTGTTTAAAAAGTAAATTTAAAATATGTATGGCTGCTTATCCTTTTTTCTGCTAAAATTTAATTTTATATTAAGAATTTTTCATTTGTAATGAAATATAAAAAAAAATTTCAGTTGTAAAAAATATAATGTAGTTAAAGTATTAAAAAATAATTTGTTTGAAATTTCTAGATTAAAAACTGATAACAATAATAATAAATAAACAAAAATTTAAATTAAAATAATTTATAAAACAATATGAATTTTAAAGCTTTGTTGATTATATTTCATACATGTCTGAAAAAAATAGATCGTAAAGAAAGTGGATGAAATTAAAAAACTTCTGGTCATTTTAAAAAGTAAAATTAAAAATCGCCAATATCACAGTCACTCTTCTGATTGTTTTTCTGATTTCTGATTATCTTTCTTATCTGTCTTAAGATATTAAGGGAAAAAGTGAGCAACTAATTACTTACATACATTTCTTTTATATAGTTTTTACAAAAAGAAAAGTTTCTATAAAGAAAGATTTTGCATTACTTTTTTGAAAATCATCGTTTATAAAGAAATATAAAAAATTATTATATTTTGTTTTATGTTTTAAAACCTTTTTTTTAATGTTTCATATCAATATAAATATTTCTTTAGGCTCATATTGTTGTGATTATTATTTAAAAAACATCCATTTATAATTTTTAAATATTTGACAAAATTTTTTGGGGATTAAATGTATTTTCCATATATAGAGAAAAATTTGAATTAGAGTTGTTATTTTTGTGAACATTAATTAATGTTGTTGTGAAATTTTTTTTTCTCATAAAAAAATTGTTCATTTGTTGGCTTTTATTTGTTTGATTAAAAATAAATAAATTACTATTTCTATTCATATTTGCTAAAAGAACCTTGGCTGCAGGAATCATTTTTCATATTTGCTGTAATTTCTTCTTTTACGGTGTGTTATTTTTTGAATATTAATATACTGTAATAATTTAAGCTCTTACGATATAATTCTTAACTATCTAATATTTATCGACTCATATTGTGAAAAGTAAATATACACTCAAGAGCCAAAACAATATGACCACCCCTACATTTTGCAATGAACTCGCCTGGATGACGTGAAAGGCACGTGATCAGGTGGCAGTGGTATTTAACTGGTATTAAGTGGTGGTATTAATCCATGCCAAGGCGGATTGAAGCTGTGTTGCGCGCCAAAGGTGGGCCAATTCGTTATTGACAGGTGGTCATAATGTTTTGGCTCTTGAGTGTATATTACCGTAATATATTTTTATATGACAACTTCCTTGTCGTTTTGTTTTTCCTGTGAATAATGATAGTAATAGCAGGAAAAACTGCGCATTCGCTACTGAAAATAGAGCAATATTTATAAGTAGCAGAAATTGGTTTTTATTCATTGGAATAACAGATTTTTTAATTTTACTTATTAAAGAGAAAATATAACGTAACATTGACTAAAACTAATTTAACAATAACTCATCAATTTTAAAATATTTTTAATAAAAAAAATAGTTTTGCACTTTTTTAAATAAAAATATTACTATCTCAAAATTTTTAACTTTTAATTTCGCTAATGTTGTTTTTGTTTACACCCATCTTTCTGAATTTGATTAAATTTTTATCGCTCTTTTTAATCAATTTTCGCATCAAAAAGACCTTAAGTAAAAAAAAAAAAAAAAAAAATGGTGAATATAAATTAAGTCATTATTTATGAAAAAATTTGGAATAAAATTAAAGTAAAAATACTTAAACTTTAATAATATCTTTTCTGATAATGGATAATGAGAAGAAAGTTATGTGGATGTAAATTTTGATTAGAAAAATTTGTTTTCCGAAAAATCCCGGTTAAGTTTTATTTTTGAAGCATTTTCTACATAGTATTTATTATTTTAATTCTTGGAATACTTTTTTTTTTCAAAATATTTTGATGCTTTAGATCTTCTGAAATCATTTTCTGTAATCAAAATTTGCAAATAAATTAAATTAATATTTATAAATATTTTATGTTTCCTTTAATAAGTAAGCACAAAATATTATATTCTATCTTAACTATAATAATTATTGTTTTATTACATAATAATAGAATTTGTAATTTGTTATTCGTGATTTTGTTAATTTTATATAAATAATTAAAAATAAAATATGTGATGGTAATATAAAAATAAAATAGTATGTTTCAGTGCCCATTGATGAGTTTAATTAAAAAGAGAATTTTTTTAAACATTCCAGTACTAAACAAGTTGTGTAATTAGAATATTATGCATAATATTTCACAAGAAAGATAAAGTTGCACATGAATATTCTTCATTCACATTAAAAATATGAAATAAAAAAATACATTTGTAAACATATACAGTTTTAAGCCTCTTTATTCTATTCTAATTTTAATTTGATTCTTAGTAATTATTATAAATGTATCTGAACCAAAAATTATATGAAACCAACACCTAGTCACTGTACGAAATCTGTTTTAGAGTATACAACTTTATAAATCTAACAATTATCAAAATCGAAGAATGGCAAAAGTCTTATGCTATGAGTAACTCTATAGAGCTACTGAATTGCACACGAACGAAATATTACGAAACCTAAAAAATACTAGAATTAAAAGAAATAACAGAATATCATGTAATAATTTTATACCTTGGGACTTATCTGTTACTTGATACACTTACTAATGATACTATTCTGTTACTTGATACACTTACTAGTGATACTGATCTGTTACTTGATACACTTACTAATGATACTGATCTGTACTTTACATTGTCAGCTGCTTCCATTTTTAAACTTTATTTCGCGAATCATAGATTTGAATGAATAAATTTATATACCGTCATGGGTCGATGTATACTCTACTCATTCAACCTAGATGAATATTTTGCAAATAATATGTAAATAATATATGTATATATAGTGTATATATATATATATTTATATATAGTGTATATATATATATATATTTATATATAGTGTATATATATATATATATTTATATATAGTGTATATATATATATATATATTTATATATAGTGTATATAATATATATATATATGTTAGTGGTATAAATGGTACAACTTACTAAAACATACATTATTTGTGTACAAATATATGGTTGGGAATGAAGCGTTAAGGAACGAACACATGAATTTCGACAAATAGGCAACAGCCAGACATCATGCGCCATATCTTATAGCCATGCGCACAATATTTTATTCTCAATCTGCTTTTGCAACAATGTTTAAATTTATTAGACTTAGTTGATTCAATTGCGAATCTCATTGCTTTACAATCCATTACAGCTGCACTGGTACTCGAAATGCTTGGCGTGACAATCAGTCCTTCCACGATATCAAACTTCTATTACAATTGGTGGTAGCAATATTTGAGTATTTATTTTAAACATTGAATCAACGAAACTCTTTCCAACGTTGTTGTAAATAAACAATGCTTTTCTTTTCATGTCTTACTGTTTATGTCTGTGCTGCAACCCATAATTTCCGACCTCACAAAGAAAGTATGTTTTAGTAAGCTATATACCACCCCTGTACCATCCCTATATATATATATATATATATATATATGATAGGTAGGAGAGGAAAATAGAATAATCATAAAAATACAATAATAGTTTGTTTCTTCGTAAATAATATTTTCTTACGAGCAATGCGAATTCTGCTTTGAAGGTAAATAAGAAATATTTTGTATTTATTACGTAGAAAATAAATACAGAATCAGTTTCCTCATTAATAAAATTCCTCAATCTTGTTCCATATTTTCTTCTTTGAAATAGTTTTTTTTAAAGAACATTTGATTTATTCATCATAAATGTTTTCTTATAACGAATATATAACGTCACTATGCTGAAAATGACGTATTGGCTCTTAGGCAGGCAAATTTAATGCGGCCCTAAATTTCTGCGACGCATTTAGATATGAGACAGTGCTTAGTCACTCGCTTTTAGGGATGACACTAATAGCGCTGTCAGATTTTGATTTATGAATTGGTCCACAGAGTGGAGGATTTGTGTCCTGCAAGACATGTTGGTTAAACAGAGCAGGGCGACATTCTCTATAGAATGAGTGATAGTGCTGTTGATATTGTTTGAGATATGCTACGTGCTGGCAAAATAGAAATTCATGGCACATATGAGCTGTAGTGGATATTTTTAAGAAAAAGTTAGATACTATGCATTTTATAATCAATGATTATAAATTATTTAACATAATCTTTGATCTCGATCTTTGCAACGATTTTTCTAACTCCAGATTTGTAGGAAGAAGGAATTAACTCTAATTGCAACTAAACTTTATTAATAAAAAATAATTTCTATATTAAATGAATAATCTAATATTTTATTTTGTCAAAATTTTTTCCTTTTGGTTTTATTAAACAATTTTATTATTTTCTTGAATAAAATACATTTTATAATTAATTGTATGAAAATCAAATTATTTGAAAATTGCGTGGGATTTGTATATATTCTTACACAATCAGATTGGAAAATATATGTAAACATAAATTTTTGATTAATTTCAATATATTAAAAAAACATCTTTTTGATAGAAAAGTATGTTCATGAAAGTACCACGTTGTTTGGAAAATAATTAAAATTGAATTATAATAGCAAACAATCAGAACTTTTGGGAAATATTTAATATAAAATTTCTTTTTTTTATCTAAAACAGAAAAGGTAAGAAAATAAGTGTAATAAAAATGATTTTTTTAAAATTTATATGCATCTTTATTAATTAATTTTGAAAAGTTATTATAAACATAGTGTAATTTTCCAGGGAAAAAAATACAATTTTTTTATTTCTCCAATATTATAATAGTTTGTACAAATCTTTCATTTCCTTTCTTTCAATAATAAATCCAGAAATAAAAATATTTGGGAATATTTAACATACAATTTATATATTTTTTTTTTCTAATACAGAAAATGTAAGGAAAGAAAGATTTTTTTAAAAGTTATAAACATCTTTATTAATAAGTTTTGAAGCATTATTTAAACATAAATATTTATTTTTTCAAGATCATAATAATTTGTACATGTCTTTAATTTCCGTTCTTTAAATAATAAATTCAAATCAACAATCCAAATAATTTACATGCAATAATATTACAGTGCATATTTCTTAATAATTTATTTAATAAAGAAATGTTAAATAATTTCGTTAATAAAATAATGTTAATAATGTTAAATATTTTATTGTTGTACTGGTTGTGAGGTTCAGCACGACAATAAAATAATAAAATGAAATAATTTGTTCGTGGATTTGCCATTTATGATAAAAAAAAAATTATTTAATTCAGTAATTCATCAAATACCCAGTTGGCACAAACTACTGTGCCCAAAAAGAAAGACCAGTTTTCAATTTAAATTTCACGGGCACATGATATTTAATTTTTTTAGCTTGTTGGCACTGTCTTTGATATCCGTGGGAAATTTTGCTACAAAATATTCATTAGTACTTGAGTTACGCTTGATTTTGTTAGACGCTGAAACTGATTCCGGCGATTTTTGAAACGTCTGAATTAATTGAGCAAGAACTTGCTTTACATTTTCTTTGCAGAAACGTATAGAATGTTACAGAAGGCATTCGGTGAGCACTCCTATATCGGAAAGAAATGTTTAGAAGTGGTAGATACAGTTCAAAGAAATCAGAGAACGCGTTGAAGACGAAGAGCCCTCTGGTCGACCATCAACCTCAACCGACGAAGCTCACGTCCAAAATATTAAAGATTTGGTGCTTGCAGACCGTCTATTTACAATTAGAGACCTTACTGATGCTGTTGGAATTTCAAAATTTCATTTTAAAAGATCTTTTGGGATTCAAACGCGTCAAATCTTGATTGGTACTGAAAACACTGAATGTGCCAGCTCACACTGCATTGATTCTTCGTTACTTTTCTGCCAAAAATGAGACCCATATCCTTCCACAACCACCGTATTTACCTGATTTAGCATCGTACTACTTCTGACTGTTCCCTAAACTCCAAAGACCACTCAGGGGATACCGTCAGCTTGAGTCGATTGAAGAGACATTTCAAAAATCGCCAGAATCAGTTTTAGCTTCTCACAAAACCAAGCGTAACTCAAACACTAATGAATATTTTGTAGCAAAATTTATCACAGAAGTCAAGGACAGTGCAAACACCCTAAAAAAGAAAGAAAAAAAAATTGAAATACTATATGTTCGGGACATTTAAATTGAAAACTGGTTTTGGTTTTGGGACACATTATTGTAGATAAGGAGATAATTTTAGTTTCAGTAACAAAAAAAAATTATATATTAGTTGTCCGATTTTTATTTCCAAATTATGTAACATTTTATTTTAAAACCATATTTCACTGACATTTTTCTACTATAAAGAGATTTGAGTGGAAGATCTGAAATTAAAAATGCATTATCTAGTGTTGGAATTATATTGTTTCGCATTTATGAGAAGCAATTCACCTTCAGTCAACTATTTAAAATACTTTTAAGCAAAATTAAATGTACACACACATTACATGGATGGAAAGTTAAAAAAAAATGTGTATTTTCACGTCAGAAAACTGGATAAGTCCTTCAAATTTACGTGGTTATCGGTATTTTTGCAAGCGCTTGGATCCTGTCCAAGTTTTTAATTAAGGACATTCTGCCTTTCTCTTAGTCTTTGCAACTAATTAGATTTTATTTATTTAACTCTTTTGTACTGGGAAGCAGGAAAAATAGTGGGGAAAAAAGGTAGCATAAGTGACCTACGAATTCTTCTTTTTCCTTATACTGGAAGGCATTTAATTATTCCTCGCATTGTTCTAAGCATGGTTAATTAATTTTTTTAAGTTTTTGAGAAAAGGATTGCATTCCATTGTTTCTGCTCACCCACTCCATGTGTTCTGGTGTCACGAGGAGTGCGTGGGAGGTAGGGGGTGGGAAGCATTTGAAGTGGTTCAGCATAACTTTAAGCTTTATCTCTCATAAAAATAAGAGATATTTAGTTGAGAAAAAAAGAGAGTCGAAATTTAAAAAGAAATTATAATCATAGATTTATTTTAAGAGAATAGTTTTGTTTTATAATGTTACAGAATCCTTCAATCGTAACATGCAGTTTAACTGGAATGACACAAAATGCTTTTTAACTGTGAAATGAGTAGCATTCAGTCGTTTTTATCAGAAAGTGCTTTTGAGTCATTAATTTTGAAAAAGTTTCAAGTACATATATATGTCGTATTTCTAGACTACAGTTGTACTGATGTATTGTAATGCGGTATAGTTGGGTTGAGAATTGGGACATAGGTTGAGTAAAGTTTTATTTACACATGCACAAACACCGCAGACTACCACTAAAGAAAAAAAAAAATATGTATTAGTTACCCGATTTTCCTTTGCAAATTATGAAACATTTTATTTTAAAACCATATATTAGTGACAGTTTTCTATTATAAAGAGATTTGAGTGGAAGATATGAAATTAAAAATACATTAACGAGAGTTGGAAATTATATTTTTTCTCATTTATGAGAAGCAATTCACCTTCAGTCAACTATTTAAAATACTTTTAAGCAAAATTAAATGTACACACAAATTACATGGAAGGAAAAGGAAAAAAAAATGTGTATTTTCACGTCAGAAAACTGGATAAGTCCTTCAAATTTACGTGGTTATCGGTATTTTTGCAAGCACTTGGATCCTGTCCAAGTTTTTAATTAAGGACATTTTGCTTTTCTCTTAGTCTTTGCAACTAATTAGATTTTATTTATTTAACTCTTTTGTACTGCGAAGCAGGAAAAATAGTAGGGAAAAAAAAGGTAACGAAAGTGACCTACGAATTCTACTTTTTTCTTACACTGAAATTCATTTAATTATTCCTCGCATTGTTCTAAGCATGGTTAATTAATTTTTTTACGTTTTTGAGAAAAGGATTGCATTCCATTGTTTCTGCTCACCCACTCCAAGTGCTGCAGTTTTGGTGTCACGAGGAGTGGGTGGGAAGGAGGGGAAAGCATTTGAAGTGGTTCAGCATAACTTTAAGCTTTATCTCTCATAAAAATAAGAGATATTTAGTTGAGAAAAAATAAGAGTCAAAATTTAAAAAGAAATTATAATCATAGATTTATTTTAAAAGAACAGTTTTGTTTTATAATGTTCCTGAATCCTTCAATCGTAACGTGTGTTTAACTGGAATGACACGGATTCCTTTTTACTGTAAAACGAATCGCAGTCAGTTGTTTTTATCAGAAAGTGTTTTTGTGTCATTAATTTTGAAAAAGTTTCATATATATATACATACATATATATATATATATATATATATATATATATATATATATTTCTAGACTGCATTTGTGCAGGTGCATGATTGTAATGGGGTAGGGTTGGATTGAGATTTGTAACACAGGTTGAGTAAAGCTCTATTTACACATGCACAAACACCACGGAAGTACAGTTAAATGCAGACAATATTTAACACATTTAAATTCATATAATTTTAGATTCTAAAGAAAAAAAAATGTATTAGTTACCCGATTTTACTTTCCAATTATGAAACGTTTTATTTTAAAACCATATTTCAGTGACATTTTCTACTATGAAGAGATTTGAGTGGAAGATGTGAAATTAAAAATGCATTAGACTGGAGGTGAAATTATATTGTTTCGCATTTATGATAAGCAATTCACCTTCAGTCAACTATTTAAAATACTTTTAAACAAAATTAAATGTACACACACATTACATGGATGGAAAGTTAAAAAAAAAATGGTTATTTTCACGTCAGAAAACTGGATAAGTCCTTCAAATTTACGTGGTTATCGGTATTTTTGCAAGCACTTGGATCCTGTCCAAGTTTTTAATTAAGGACATTCTGCCTTTCTCTTAGTCTTTGCAACTAATTAGATTTTATTTATTTAACTCTTTTGTACTGGGAAGCAGGAAATATAGTGGGGAAAAAAAGGTAGCATAAGTGACCTACGAATTCTTCTTTTCCTTATACTGGAAGGCATTTAATTATTCCTCGCATTGTTCTAAGCATGGTTAATTAATTTTTTTACGTTTTTGAGAAAAGTATTGCATTCCATTGTTTCTGCTCACCCACTCCATGTGCAGCAGTTTTGATGTCACGAGGAGTGCGGGGAGGTAGGGGGTGTGAAGCATTTGAAGTGGTTCAGCATAACTTTAGGCTTTATCTCTCATAAAAATAAGAGATATTTAGTTGGAAAAAAAAGAGAGTCGAAATTTAAAAAGAAATTATGATCGTAGATTTATTTTAAAAGAACAGTTTTGTTTTATAATGTTCCAGAATCCTTCAATCGTAACGTGCGTTTAACTTGAATGACACGAAATCCTTTTTAACTGTAAAATGAGTCGCCTTCTGCTGTTTTTAATCAGAAAGTGCTTTTGAGTCATTAATTTTGAAAAAGTTTCATATATATATATATTGCAGACTGCAGTTGTGCAACTGGATTGCAATGGGTTGTAGTTGAGTTAAGACTTGAGACACATATTGCAAAAGTTAAAGTTTTATTTACTCACCCACAAACACCACGCCATTAACATTATTTAACGCTTTTAACACATTTTATAACATACTTAACTCATTTAAATTCATATAATTACAGATTAGCATAAGGGTTCCACTTCTAAGCTGAAAACCTGATACTCAGATACGCGTTGGACGAAATATACTTCTATCCTGTGAAAGTCTGTAGGCCAACTGACCATTACTCCTCACTTTCAATGGAGGTGCTATGGCCAATGCTTAGAAAGAAACATGGCTACAATATATTTGTGTGTGAGTGTGGGCATTTGTGTGATTTGAAATTTTAAAAATTAGTGATATAAATGCACATGATCAGCCAATTCAGTTCTAACCGTTCACCATTTTGATATTTATTTGTCTAATGATTTTCAGTTTGATTGTTGTAACTTTTGAGACTTTGAGATTTTGAACATTTTCTTCCTTTTTTATATTTTTGTATTTTTTGTTAGAGGTCTGAATGCGATGTTCAGGATTTTCACATAGCGAATACCATGATGTTGTTGCTATACAATTTGCCTGAAGCAAATGCTGTTTTGGAAATTTGTTATGCAAATTAGTCGTATTTCTAGTCCATTTCTCTTCAGTTCTCTTTTCAATTTTTTGTTGATCTGATGTGTCCTTTATATATGCATAAACAATTTGCTCTTGTTGCATAAAAAAAGTATTTGCTAAAAAATTGAAAAGAAATATTTGGAAGGTTATTTATAGATTATTAGATCGGATAAATATTTATGTTCAAGCAATAAAAAATAAATAAGTACTTCACTTTATGCATCGATTAATATAAGGATTTAAAATTTCAATTAAATTAAAGCAATAAGCAGAATTTATCTATAAAATATAAATACTGCATCTAAAATGTAAATACATCTATAACAATCTGAAAAATCACATATCAAAATAAAATGAATACTATAGAGATATTTTATACTATTGTGAAGTTAATATGCTATATACTTGTATCACATATTGGAATTACTTATGTTTTTACGATTTTCATTTCTTGTTATTTCCTGACTTTAAATATTTTTTTTTTTACTATTCATGTTTTTTACGTTTGATATTAATTCAAATATTTAAATAAATCTTATACCAACATAAAACCAATATTTTAATCATTTACTATAAAAAACACGCTATTTCTACTTCTTATACTACTATGACATTACTATGTTATATATTAGTTCACACATTGGTATTAATTATGTTTTTGCTATTTTCATCTTTTTTTTTTTTCCTAACTTTTAATATTTTTTCCTACTCAATTTTTCTTATTTGATATTAATATAAATATTTACAAAAAAAAAAAAAAATTACGGTAAAATCTTATGCCAACATAAAATCAATATTTTAATCACTTCCTATTAAAACCGTGCTATTTATACTTCTAATGCTACTATAATGTTACTATGTTATATACTAGTATACCACATTTATACTACTTATGTTTTTGTGATTTTAATTTTTTTGTTATTTCCTAATTTTAATATATATATATATTTTTACAATTCATGTTTTTCATGTTTGATATTAATACAAATATTTACGAATTTTTTTTTTTTTTTTAAATATATATTTAAAAAAGATATCAACGTCAAACAAATATTATAATGTCCTGCTATTAAAAACGTTCTATTTATACTAATAATATTATTATGACGTTAATATCTTATATACTGTTATCAACATTGGTACAACTTATGTTTCTGCGATTATAATTTTTTTCTTATTTCCTAACAATTAATATTCTTTTTTACTAATAATGTTTTTCCTGTTTGATATTAATACAAATATTTACAAACAAAAAATATGATGGTAAAATCATATGCCAACATCAAACCAATATTTTAATCAAATGCTATTAAAACCGTGTCATAAAAGTAAAAGCAACTCCATTCACAGCAATTCTGAATTTAAAATCCACTTTATTATTGTAGCTAAGACGGTAAAAAAGAGAAAAAAATCCTTTAAATTACCTTTGAATTCCCCATTCTCTTTTTCCATAAAATAAGTTATTGTTTACCATATACTAATTACTGGCTCGGAGCTTTTAAACAAAGATGTGTAGTATCAATAATGAGAAGCAAACTCCACTGATAAAAATGTCTTCCCATTCTAAAAATTGCCTTTTAGTGCAAACTTCAAGTGTCTCCAGATTTTGAAGTATCCCAAAGCTTGCAAACTTTTATGTGGGGGGGATAAGGCCTTCATCTTTTAGTCAATTAGAATTTCTATCCTCCAACGGTTTCCGATAAATAATTGAAGACTTGGAGGCGTCCTATAACAAGACATGAAAGCGCCCCAAACTATTCTCTGAGGACACTTGATTGGGGCATCGTTAAAGACCGAGGCGCGAGAGTGAAAACTCATGTTGAGAGTGTGAACCCAACTTGCATAGATGAATGCGATATCATTAGATAGCAATACTTGTTTTACGACTTTTTTATGTGGCTGCAGAGTCATATTCCGAGACGTGGCTTCATTAAGAATTAATGTTTTTCGTGTCCCCGTCTTCATAGCTTAGCACTGTTTTTAAAACTGGAGATTAGTCTGTACGTCATTAATACCTCTCATTGCTAATTTTTCTTCAGCAGATATTTATCTTTTTTTGATCGTTTAGAATACTCAGTGGATATCCTTCACGTGTATTGAGACTAGGACATAGCAATTTCTTCCCATTATTTCTAGATTATTTACTTTTTTTCACACTTGTGTGAAATAAATTTAATGGGTTTTACTGAAATCGGGCTAATAGTTGTAATTACTTAGAAACATTTATTATTCACTTAATTAGCAGATTTCTTTCTGACAAGCTACAATTTAATTTATTAGGGCTTGATGGCCGAGTGACAAGAGCTCTGTTTTTCATGTGTGATATTAATAAAAATATTTACAAAAAAAAAGATAACAAAATCTTATGCTAACATCAAATAGGTATTTTAATCGCCTGATATAAAAAACGTACTATTTATACTACTAATGCTACCATGACGTCACTATCTTATTTACCAGTATCACAGATTATTACTACTTATGTTTTTGCGATTCTCATTTTTTTGTTATTTCCTAAAACTTAGTATTTTTTTTTTAATATTCTTCGTTTTTCACTTTTGATATTAATACAAATATTTACAAAAAAAAAAAAAAAAAATGATAATAAAATCGTATGCTAACATCAAGTCTATATTTTAATCACGTGCTATTAAAAATGAGCTATTTCTATTAAATACTACTTTACTATGTTATATAATGCAATTCTACATTGATATTACTTATATTTTTGAGATATTAATTTTTTATTTCATAACTTCAAATATTTTTTTTTATTATTCATTTTTTTTTATGTTTGATATTAACAAAAATATTTATAAAAAAAATTATGATGTTAAAATCTTGAACCTATATAAAACCAATATTTTAATCGCCAGCTATTAAGCGAGTGCTATTTATACTACTTGAGCTATTATGATACTACTATGTTTCAAACTAGTATCAGGCATTGGTATTTTTTTGTTTGTTATTTCCTAACATTTAATATTCATTTTTACTATTCATATTTTCTGTATTTGATATTAACTCAAATATTTATTAAAAAAAAATATATGATGGCAAAATTTTGTGCCAACATCAAACCACTATTTTAATCACTTGCTACTAAAACCGCTTCATAAAAATAAAAAACAACTAAATTCACAGCAATTCTGTATTTAAAATCCACGCTATTATTTGAAGTAAGGCGGTAAAAAAGAAAAAAAAAATTAATTACCTTTGAATTTCCCATTCTCTTCTTCCTTAAAATAAGTTATTGTTTATTTTATACTAATTACTGACTCGGAGCTTTTAAGCAAAGATGTGCAGTATTAATAATGGGAAGCAAACTGCACTGATAAAAATTTCTTCCCAATCTAAAAATTGCCTTTTAGTGCAAACTTCAAGCATCTCCTGATTTTCAAGTATCCCAAAGCTTGCAAACTTTTATGTGGGGGGATGAGGCCTTCATCTTTTAGTCAATTAGAATTTCTATCCTCCATCGTTTTCCGATAAATAATTAAAGACTTGGAGGCGTCCTATAACAAGACATGAAAGCGCCCCTAACTATTCTCCGAGGACACTTGATTGGGGCATCGTTAAAGACCGAGGCGTCTAGAGTGAAAACTCATGTTGAGAGTGTGAACCCAACTTGCATAGATGAATGCGATATCATTAGATCGCAATACTTGTTTTACGACTTTTTTATGTGGCTGCAGAGTCATATTCCGAGACGTGGCTTCATTAAGAATTAATGTTTTTCGTGTCCCCGTCTTCATAACTTAGCACTGTTTTTAAAACTGGAGATGAATCTAAAGTGATCAATAGAACGTACCTCATTAATACCTCTCATTGCTAATTTTTCTTGAGGATATATCTTTTTTGTTCGTTTAGAATACTCAATGGATATTCGTCATGTGTATTGGGACTAGGTCATAGCAATTACTTCACAAGGTTTCTAGATTATTTACTTTTTTTCACACTTGTGTGAAATAAATTTAATGGTTTTTACTGAAATCGGGCTAATAGTTGTAATTACTTAGAAACATTTATTATTCACTTAATTAGCAGATTTCTTTTTGACAAGCTACAATTTAATTTATTAGGGCTTGATGGCCGAGTGACAAGAGCTCTGTTTTTCATGTGTGATATTAATAAAAATATTTACAAAAAAAAAAAAAGATAGTAAAATCTTATGCTAACATCAAATAAGTATTTTAATCGCTTGATATAAAAAACGTACTATTTATACTACTAATGCTACCATGACGTCACTATTTTATTTACCAGTATCACACATTATTACTATTTATGTTTTTGCTATTCTCCTTTTTTTTGTAATTTTTTAAATTTTAATATCTTTTTTTTTTCTTTTAATATTCTTCGTTTTTCACTTTTGATATTAATACAAATATTTACAAATAAAAAAAGGATGATAAAATCGTATTCTAACATCAAGCATAAATTTTAATCACCTGCTATTAAAAACTAGCTATTTTTATTCAATACTACTTTGCTATGTTATATGCTATTATCCAACATTGATACTACTTATATTTTTGAGATATTAATTTTTTATTTCATAACTTTTAATATATTTTTTTTTATTATTCATGTTTTTCATGTTTGATATTAACACTAATAAAAAAAAATCATGATGTTGTAATCTTATACCTATATCAAACCAATATTTTAATCCCCTGCTATTAAAATAATGCTTTTTCTACTACCTTAGCTACTATGATACTATTATGTTTTATACTAGTATCATACATTGGTAATTATTTTTTGTTATTTCCTAACATTTAATATTATTTTTACTATTCATATTTATCAGGTTTTATATTAACACAAATATTTACAAAAAAAATTATCCTGGTAAAATCTTATTCCAACATCAAACCAATATTTTTATCAAATGCTATGAAAACCGTGTCATAAAAATAAAAGCAATTCTAATACAGACAGCAATTCTGAATTTAAAATCCACTTTATTATTACACCTAAGACGGTAAGAAAAGAAAGAAAAAAACGTTTAAATTACCTTTGAATTCCCCATTCTCTTCTTCCATAAAATAAGTTATTGTTTACCATACACTAATTACTGACTCGGAGCTTTTAAACAAAGATGTGCAGTATTAATAATGGGAAAGCAAACTGCACTGATAAAAATTTTCATCCATTCTAAAAATTGCCTTTTAGCGTAAACTTCAAGCATCTCCTGATTTTCAAGTATCCCAAAGCTTGCAAACTTTTATGTGGGGGGATGAGGCCTTCATCTTTTAGTCAATTAGAATTTCTATCCTCCAACGTTTTCCGATAAATAATTAAAGACTTGGAGGCGTCCTATAACAAGACATGAAAGCGCCCCAAACTATTCTCTGAGGACACTTGATTGGGGCATCGTTAAAGACCGAGGCGTCAAGAGTGAAAACTCATGTTGAGAGTGTGAACCCAACTTGCATAGATGAATGCGATATCATTAGATCGCAATACTTGTTTTACGACTTTTTTATGTGGCTGCAGAGTCATATTCCGAGACGGGGATTCATTAAGAATTAATGTTTTTCGTGACCCCGTCTTCATAATTTAGCACTGTTTTTAAAACTGGAGATGAGTTTAAAGTGATCAATGGAACGTACCTCATTAATACTCTCATTACTAATTTTTCTTCAGGAGATATTTTTTTTTGTTCGCTTAGAATATTCAGTGCATATTCTTCATGTGCATTGAGACTAAATGATGTATAATTTCTTCACATGATTTCTATGTTAATTATTATTTTTTACACTTGGGTGAAATAAATGTAATGGATTTTATTGATATCGTGTTAAAAGTTGTAATTCCTTAGAAATATTTATTATTCACATCAAGCTTATTGCTAGAAGAATTTTTTTGTAAAGCTATTATTTATTTCATTAGGCCCAGATAGCTGAATGGCAAGCACTCTGTTTTCGGTTCGAGTGTCATGGATTTTTGTAATGTTTCTGAGTCCACTTTACAAAAGGAATTGTAGTGATAATATCTTATGACAACAACAAACCGATATTTTAATCACCTGATATTAAAACTGTGCTATTTATATTACTAATAATAGTATGACGTTACTATATTATATACCAGTTTCATATACTGGTACAACACACATTTTGTATACACGTACGTATTCACGCATTTTGCGATTTTCATTTTTTTTTTATTTCCTAATTTTTAATATTTATGTTTTTCGTGTTTGATGTTAAAACAAATATTTAAAAAAATTATGATGGTAATACCTTATGACAACATCAAACTAACAATTTAATCACTTACAATTAGAAACGTACCATTTATACTACTAATGCTACAATAACGTTACTATATTATATACTAGTATCCCACATTGGTACTAATGTTTTTGCGATTGTCATTTTTTTGTCATTTTCTAACTTTTAATATTCTTTTTTTACTATTCATGTTCCTCATGTTTGATGTTAAAAAAAAGTATTTATAAAAAAAATTATGATGGTAAAATCGTATGCCAACAGAAAACCAATATTTTAATCTCCCACTATTAAAAACGTGTCATAAAAATATACGCAACTCAATTCACATCAATTCTAAATTTAAAAATCCAATCTGTTATTGTATCTAAGACAGTAAAAAGAAAAAAACAAACAAACATTTTAATTACCTGTGAATTCCCCCTTCTTTTCTTCCATAAAACAAGTTATTGTTTATTATACACTGACTGATATTACTGACTCGGAGCTTTTAAACAAAGATGTGTAGTATTAATAATGGGAAGCAAACTGCACTGATAAAACTTTCTTCCTATACTAAAAATTGGCTTTTAGCGCAAACTTGAAGCGTCTTCTGATCTTCAAGTATCCCAAAGCCTGCAAACTTTTATGCGGGGGAGGGGATAAGGCCTTCATCTTTTAGTCAATTAGAATTTCTATCCTCCAACGTTTTCCGATAAATAATTAAAGACTTGGAGGTGTCCTGTAACAAGACATGAAAGCGCCCCAAACTATTCTCTGAGGACACTCGATTGGGGCATCGTTAAAGACCGAGGCGTCTAGAGTGAAAACTCATGTTGAGAGTGTGAACCCAACTTGCATAGATGAATGCGATATCATTAGATCGCAATACTTGTTTTACGACTTTTTTATGTGGCTACAAAGTCATATTCCGAGACGTGGCTTCATTAAGAATTAATGTTTTTTATGTCCCCGTCTTCAAAATTTAGCATTGTTTTTAAAACTAGAGATGGGTCTAAAGTGATGAACAGAACGTACCTCATTAATACCTCTCATTGCTAATTTTTCTTGAGGATATATTTTTTTTGTTCGTTTAGAATACTCAATGGATATTCGTCATGTGTATTGGGACCTGATCATAGCAATTTCTTCACATTATTTCTAGATTATTTACTTTTCTCGTTCTAGTGCTAAATAAATTTAATGGCTTTTATTGGTATCGTGTTAATAGTTGTGATTATTAGAAACATTTATTATTCACTTCATGCTTATTGCTGGAAGAATTTTTTCTGTAAAGCTATTATTTAATTCATTAGGTCCGTATGTCCGAATGGCAAGCGCCCTGTTTTCGGTTCGAGTGCCATGGATTTTGTAGTGTTTTGTTGTCCACCTTAAAAGGTAGGTCCCTGTCTAATATGTCTACTACTACTACACCACATGACTATACCTAGAGCTGAATTGCCCATTTACAGTTTGGGAATGATGTGGGTGAGAATTTTGATTGGGCTTTGTGTACTCTCTATGGTCATAACAGAAAAGTGCTTAAAAATAAAAATAAAAGAAAAATAAAATAGATCACAGAAATTTAACTTTCTTTCCTAGAAAAAGAAATTTTGATAAAATTTGGTTTCTTATTATAATATTAAGCAGTGTAATAACGTCATAATAATCAATGTAAAGCAATGTAATAACGCCATAATATGAATTTTAAGTTAATATTTTAAGAAATTTACAGTTGCCTTATGAGAAATTTTATTTTACATCAGTGTGCTTTTACATTATTAACAATTGCTTGAAATTTTAATAATAATTATTTTTTTTATTCAAGAACTTATCGATACGTGAACTGTAAATTAATTTTTTTTCATCCTTTTTGCTTTTTAATTGTTGAATTTTTTTTTTTTTTTATAGATTATTTTTTAAAGTATAAAATATTTTTGATTATATATTTATAACATTTAAGATTTACATGCTAACAATTTTAAAGTGGAACTATTTAACATTGATGATGACGTATTAATTTAATATTGAGGACAAATAATCATTTATAATAGGGATATTTTTTAATATTTTAAAAATATTTTACCGTTTGATAGCTCTTAATAATATTTTATGATGAACAATCTTTAATTTATTTTTATAATTAATACTTTGCGTTGTTTAATATTGCCATACAAATTACAATATCTATTTTTGTCATCATCGTTATTGAAGTTATATTTATAAAGAATGAAAGAAAGATAAGATATAAGATAAAATGGTCCGATAATATTGACCTGTTATTTCCTGTCATTTGCTGGTCTAATATAAGATGAATTAAGCAACATGCACTTTATTAATAAAGTAACTAGTTTCTGATTCTGTTCCTTCTTAAATTCTTTTATATTAGAGAATTATAAAAAAGAAAGAAAGGAAGATTTTATAAAACTCATATTCTGGAATTATAAAGATATAAAAATATTCAGATTTTTATAATAAAATATTTAAATTTTTTTTTCTCTTCGAGAAAATAAAAATTTAAGATTTTACAAGAATACAAAAAAAACAACTTCTTTTTTAAGAATAGAAAAAAATGGCTTTTTTAATATTTGAAAAACGATTAATACCAAATATTTGTTACATTTTTGTGAAATTATTTTTTTCTGATCAAATGCAAAAATAAATATGGGAATGATAAAAAATAAATGGTTAAAAACAAACAAATTAAAGTAATAAATAATAACAAATTAAAATTAAGTAAATTAAATTAACAAATCAAAATTAAGCAAATTAAATTGACAAAATAACAATAAATTAAAATTAAGAAAATTGAATAAACAAAAAATTAAAATTAAGCAAATCAAATTAACAAAATAACAATAAATTAAATTTAAGAAAATTAATTTTACAAAATAATAAAAAAATAAAAGTAAGTAAATTAAGTTAACAAATTAAAACCAAGCAAATTAAATTAACAAATTAAAACGGTGAATTCTTTTGATTTCGTCATTTCGATATAAATAATGTACATAAAATTTGATAAATAATCAAACCAAACATTGCCCAACGATGTACGTTTTTGTTCATTGCTGATGATTTAAAAAACAAAAACAAAAAAAAACGATAAACTAAGTTTGTTTAAAAATGAATTTTTAATGTGATTAAAATATTTTCTTTTAACTTTTGCAAAGTTTTAAAAAATAAAAATTAATTAATCCGCTTTACTTACTGCAGGAAACATATATCATTTATTTAAAAGGTTTCATTACTTAACTATACATATGTAAAGCAGTAAATATAAATTTTAATCATCGTGCTTTTATCAGAAAAGGCGGAAGATTTGTCAAAACTATAATTGAAAGCGAAAACGTAAAGTACCATTAAAGAGAAATGCACAGCTCAATTAATCGATAGGTTTTAATGAAAAAGAAAACATTTTGTTTTGATGTAGTGTAACAAAGGCTGCGATGCGATGCCTTAGGTGACGAAAGCTGCAGAGATGCTAAAAAATTACACGCAGATAATAAACGATCTAGATAAAAGCTTCAGGGGATTTTGCTAAAGTTTGAAAGTGTAAAGTTGAAATATGCGCTGCCGTAAGCTTTTTAAAAGCAAAAATGCAGTATCTAATTTTAGGGCTGCTTTTAAGGTTGAGAGAAGTAACATGCTTAGTGGAAAAGTTGAATATTTATTCATATAAAGTATGCAACTAAATTATTTTTTATGGTGCCTGTTGATATTGTTTAATATTAAAAAAATATCTAAAATCAAGATTGATACATTATACACAATTATAAATTTAAATAATTTTTTAAGGTTTTATGAAATGTCTAGCCTAAGCCATTAGTTTACGGGTTCTGCCCTCTTTTTGACCATGTTTTATGAAGTGTGAAGTCTATTACTATTATTATTTATTACTAAATGCGTATTACTAATATAAAGAGAGTCGCAATATTACTCCTATTTTTCTTTTCTATTATACACTATTAACTACGTACTATTAATATATAGAGAATCACAAAATTATTCCTAATTTTTTTTGGTCTTAAAGATTATTGATAAAGGTGAATCATCGGATAATTATAACTTTTAAATTACTTTTTGTTAATCTTTACTTTGAATTTAATTTCGATAAATTTTTGTATCATTAATTTTTGCAAAATTTATTTATTTATTTTACAAATACCAAACATTAGCGCCTAAGCCATTAGTTCACGGGTTCTCCTCTACTTTTTGACCATATCCTCATACCGAGAAAGTGCATTACAATTATTTAAATGTTCAAAAGTCATAGGCCAATTAGAGTCATACAAAACGCAGTTTGGTGAATCCACCACTTCAATTCTATAGAGGTCACGTAAACAGTCATGATCATAGCTATCTTTCTTGATGACCGATGGCCATAATAGAGCTATAGCTGTCTTTCTTGGAAAACTGGGAATAGTTCTCCCCCCCAAATTCTCCATCTCTTATCTTTTGACCGTTGAATCATATCTTGTTTAAGAACTTTTTTAAGGGTCAAGTAAACAAACAATTTAGTCGTTTGAAATGAAAGCGGTCGATTAATGCGTTGCTCTACTAAAGTTCCTTTCTTAGCCAGTATATCGGCTTTTTCGTGACCTATAATTCCACAGTGGGCTAGAATCCATTGAAAAGAAATTATGTGTACCAGTCTCTTAAACAAAGGTCTGCAGCCCAAGATTCTTTGGGAACTATTTCGATTATTCAAAACTGTTTAACGTGCACTCTTGGAGTCAAACACTACGATTGCTTTTATAAAGGAGTGATTACAAATCGACAATTGTTGAATAGAATTTTGGCAAAATCAAGTAAACTATTTTCATTAAAGAGAATTTTCATTAAATTAAAGAGATTCAAAAGCTAGTTTATTTTATGGTTTTGATAAGTTGTTATTAAGCAGTACCCGATTTAGATGCTTAGATGAAATTAAGCTCCTTCGCAACCAGCTGTACGGCAACATATTTCATGTCCAAAATATCATTCACTATGTTATAAAAGGACGTAAAAGACACTTTAACCTCTTGAGCCAATACTGTAAGGCATATGATGATTTTGACTACCAGCGTCTTGATTTTGTAGATACTTTCTTTCGCCGACGAGTACGAGGCAAATCAATTACAACTTTTTAGCCTCTTTTATGTCATTCATATACTAATGGTTTTGACTTACATGATTCACCGTAAGGTTTTTTTTTTTTTTTTTTGCGTCATTTTTAGCCATTCGACACACAGAATTTCGTTTGAAACACAAAAGTTAAGGCCCTTTTTGTCCAATTAATTTTAACGTTCTAAAAAACGATGATTCAAAATGTTTGATAGTAAAAATAGCTACTGTCAATACAATAAGAATCAAATCGAGCTCATATTCCCGACGGTGACTCAGTTCAGTACTACTAACTTAAAAAAAAATAAAAAAATTGTAATTATATCTTTCAAGAGCGTTTCTTAAATTATGGATTTAGGATAATTTATATACAGAATATATAAGTAATAATATTGTAATATATTTAGTATTTCTTACACACATTTGATTCTATATCTATGTATGTAATTCACCTCATAAATATAACCTGCCAAATCCATTTTACTATTCATTATTAAATTAAAAAAAGAAGTGTACACAAAAAGACGTAAAAGTTAAGGACTTGTCCTAAAATGATACAAAGCTATATCATAGAAGAATCCCTATAACATGATAATACAGAAGTATTATATAAAACAAGAAACACGAAAGACATTCTTGATCATTATATCCCAATAAGATTCACGTTATGGAAGGATTTAAAAATAATTCCTCAAACCAATTCACTGTCAAAATTGATGTTAAACTGTAGATAATATTTTATTTAATGAATCATTAAATTCTACCTACTAATATTTCCCATTTTAAATTTCTTGTTCAATTTTTTAAAGATATTATAAAAATTATACAGACAAATTACTTTTGTATAAGAATTTTTTTTCATTTTCTCTATTGACAATAGATTTATTTTTTGCAAAAAAATACAATGAACATTCAAAGTAGTTTTATTTCAAAATAATTGATTTCCTGATATACTTTTTATGGTAATAACGACTTTTATATTTATATTAATTATTAGTTCAAATGAAGCACATTTCCTATGAAAAGAAACAACAATGCTTATAAATTGAATATATCCCAGAATTGATTTTGTGGTTTATATATTTTTATAGTATTAACATTTTTTATATTTATATTAATCATTAGTTCAAATGAAACACATTTCCTATGACAAGAAACATCAATGTTTTTAAATTGAATACATCTAAGAATTGATTTTGTGGTTTTAATAAAGGAATACAATAAGACCTACTACACAAATGTAATATTTCAAAAAGCAAATATTTCCTTTTTTGCTTTTTGTAGTAGTTAAAATATTCGTTTTTATAGGATAATATAAATAACTTTATTCTTTATTTTAGATAACAAATAAATTTCAATAAATTGAATTCACGAAGAACTCCAAATTAGCTTATTAAAATTTATTAATGTATTTTCATTGCGATATGACTAACACTATTTTTTAATGATATGTAGACACCTAAATATTATAAAAAAATTATCGGGGTTTGTTAGAGAATCAAAATTTTGAATAAATACAGACAAGAATAATCATATTCGAGAAGAAATAAAGAAACATTTTCGTCAGTTAACAACAATATCACTCCAAAATTGAAGAAATTACAGATGCACTCTGGTAATTCTCTCATAAAAAGTCATCTCCTTGTAAAACTTCCTTTCTTTTATGAATAAAATGAGAAACAAGCTAATTGCCTGAAATTTTGAAATCATAAAATTTTAATTGGAGTTAGAAATCTAAATTTTTATTTGAGCAGATTTTGATTGCAAGTTACAGATTTCTCTTGCATTTTTTGGCGGTGAAATTTTAAAGATACAAAGATCGTTTTTCCTGGCTCAGAAATTGAAAAAGAAAGAAAGAATCATATTTATGTTCGAAGTTTTAAATATTCATTTTCGTTCTCCTCTTGTGATGAATAAATTTCAATAGTTTTATTGTATTTCGTAATTTCGTAAAATGTGCATCGCATACAGAATTACTATTTGATACTTTTTCAATAATTTTATTTTGTTTTGATGCTTTTTTTCATCTTTTACATACATCTGCACTTTTGTTATATTTTTGCAATTACAAATAGTACAAGTTTTTCAAATAATAAAAACCTAACTTATTTTAAACTTTTCATATAAGTGAAACATAAAACAATATATCAATATCAATAATTCCTAGCATGCTTGTTCAATGAATTTTAATAATAATAAACACTTTTATTAGTTTTACAATTTAAATGTCATAACTCAGATTGATTTTTGTCAAAAATGAAAGTTTTTATTATTAAGCTATTTTTTGAATAAAAATATTCGATTCATCTTTCATTATCTCATCATATTCGATTCATCATCAGTTTTTTTCAGTTTAGTTTTCTATTATTAAATTTATTTTCTTACCTGACAAAATTAAAAAACTCAACTAATTCAATTACGAAATTATGCAATCATCTGGATGGATGTAATATATAATTTAGTTTTATATTACTAAATTTATTTTCATACCTGATGAAATTAAAAAGAAGCCCAACTAATTATATTATAATATTATACAATCATATAGATAGATTCATTCAGTTATCATCAGTAATCATTTCAGTTATTGGTAACACACATTGATTACCGAATAGTAACCAATTTGTGATGATGCCAATGATTATCAAATATAAGAAGAAATTTATTTCAGGTTTAAAAGTGTAAAATGATGAATTACTTAGATCTCTTCGTTTTCTTGTGTCGAATAAAATCCAACGGTTTTATTTCATTTTGTAACCAGATGGATTATCAAATGGTGAAATTGGTAATCCATTAATAATAATAATCGTGCTTACAATTTATTGAGCCAGTAATCATTGCCAAAAACACTAGGTAAATGTTATAAATAAATGATAAAATCAATTTATTTAGTTTATACATTTGGAGATCTTTGAAATATATCATAATGTAGATGCATCAATAAATTTTCATATTATTTTTTTTATTATTTTAGCAATACTGCATTCTTTATTTCCTTTTCAAAATTCAATCAAAACTTTTGAGCTGAATGCTATCCAAAGGTTGAATAAAATCAACTGACTTTATTTCTTTTTGTAACCAGATGGATTACCAAATGGTAATTATCGTGTTTGCAATTGATTCAAATAGTAAAACTTGTCAAAAACGTTTCTTATTTTTGTAAATAAAGTTAAAAAATGAATTTATTTAGTTTATACATGTCGTGATCTGTTCAAATATAGCATAATGTAGATGCCTCAATAAATTATATTCTTCATTTTTATTATTTTATTTAATTCTGCATTCTTTATTTCGTTCTAAAATTCAATCATTTTTTAACTGAATAAAATCCATTGGTTTTATTTCATTTTGTAGCCAAATGAATTATCAAATGACAATCATCGTGTTTACAATTCATTGAAATAGTAATCATTGCCAAAAAACTTTTTAATTGTTGTAAATAAATTAAAAAATGAATTTATTTAGTTTATACATTTTGAAATATAGCATAGTGTATATGTATCAATAAATTATCATATATTATTTATTTTTATTATTTCAGACAAAATACTGCATTCTTTATTTCGTTTCAAAATTCGATCAAAACTAAGACGAACTTTACACGGAATCATAAAATTTTTTATTTCCATGCATTGTCCATGAATACAAATTATATCATTCATCATCATTCTACATTTCGCTTATAATTAGTCTACTTCCAAAAAACTGCATTTGAATACTACATGTACAAGATTCATTACTTTCCGTTCCACAGCATATTTAGCCTGCAAAAAGCATATAAAAGCAAAAGGCAAGTATATTTAGTAACCTCAACTGTAACCGAAACTAAACGGAACAGATGCATCTCGTCCGCATTCGTGACATTACTTTATATGATTGCATTGGCGGTTGTTCTAAGTGACTGACAAAGAAGAGTGCAAGGTTTTAATTAAAAGTCACGAACAGCAGCACGTCACGCAACGCTCCATCTGCGTTCTGATGCATCACACGGAGCAAGAACTTGGAGTAATCGCGAAAAGTACGAATTGATGTTCTTGGGGCGTAAAGAGAGGTGAGCGTCAAGCGGAAAAAAATAGGATTTAAGTGATTGCCGCCTGGATTCTCCGGTGATCAGTTTTTTGAAGTGTAAAGGGTTAAAGAGATTTCGATCCATCACTCTATTTTCAAATTGGTTCAAATTCATATTTTATTCAGTTTCGATTAAGTGTCAATCTTTCATTCTGATAGTTAATGGATTTTAAAGTATAATGAACTTACTGAGTGTGTATGGGTAATTCATATGGACATTAATCAAAGCAGATGAACCATCCAAATGAACAAGGCAAGACGAGGGAAAACTGGTTTAAAATCTGAAAATGGATATCGAAATGAAATTTCTACCTGTATGGGGGAAAGAAGAAATTCTTTCCGTTGGTTTTGAAGAGGTAAGGAGGAAGTATTATATTCCAGGAGAGTTCGCTCAAAATTATAGTGCTCATTGTTAGTGCAATATAATAAAATATAATAAGATACCTTTTTCTTATCAGCCAGCCGTTTTAGTGCAGAATTATATCAGGTCCAAATACTCGACTTTCAAAAACAGCAATATTAGTATAAACGTTATTTAGTTCCTAAGCTAGAGAAATATGGTTTGAAATCCAAAAATCGATAACGCAATGAAATATTTCCATATATAAAAAATTCCATGTGGGCAATGGGTGTCATAAATTTGCTGGCCAGAAATTCCTTCCGCTAATCAAGTACTTAAAGTGTCCATGTCCAGATTATATCCCTGGGGAGTTCATTCAAAATTATTGTTTCCCAATATTAGATCAGTGTAGCTATCACCACATGGTATGACTAGACCAAATTGAACCTTTTCTTATCAATCGTTTTAGTGAAGAATGATATCAACTCAAAATACTAGATTTAAAAAAAAAAAAAAAACAGTATTATTATAAAAGTTATTTAGTTTCTAAGATAGGAAAACCTGGTTTGAAATTCAATAATCCATGTCGAAATGAAAGTGTATATGTTTTTGTGGGAAATGTGTATGATAATTCTATTGGCTAGATATTCTTTCAGTTGGTCTTGCGTAGGAGGTAAAGAAGGAGTGAAACGTCCAGATTGTACCCTAGGGGAATTCGCCCAAAATTATAGTTTCCTAATGTTAGTGCATTGTAGCAAGTCCCACGTGATATGCACTAACCACACTAAAACCTTTTCTTATCAGCCATTTTAGAGGAGAAGCAGGTAAAAAATCTCGACTTTCAAAAACAACAATAAAACTATAAACGTTATTTAGTCTCTAAGTTACTACTGGGGCCTAATCACCAATTGGCTAGAGCTTTAGTCATAGGTACCACAGGTTTCAGGTTAGAATCCTGGCGGAGGGCATGGATGCTTTGTTAGTGGTTCGTAATCCACGTTAAGCAATATGACCCGGTTTAATTATCCCAAAGTGTGCAAAAAATGTCCGTAGAGCGACAAACTAAATTACCTCTACACCACACCACGTCACTGCACCTAGAGCAGAAATGCTCCTATACAGTTTGGGAATGATGTGTATGAAATTGAATGGACACAGAATTGAGAAAGGAATATTTTCGCAAAAAAAAAAAAAAAAAAATCACTTTTGGTAGAATAGAAGCTGAACAATGAGGAAAATTTTATAAAATAGTAGAAAATACAAAAAATTAAAATTAGAAAAAAGGGAAAAATTTAAAATGAAAATATAAAAATATAAAAAATGCATAAAGCAAATTATTAGAAAATTTAAAAAAACCATACAATACAATAAACACAACATTGGAGATTTTATAAATCAGAAAAGGAAGGAATATTCATCAAAGGAATTAAACTGTATAGAAAGAATTATTAAGAGAACAGTAGCAGCTAATAAATAAGTGTAAGAATTTTACGGTAAAAGCAGTTGCTGTAAAATTATAAAAATGCTGCAAAATTAGGAACAATGGACGTATAAAAAGCAGTATTAATATTCATATATAAAATATTATGGAATGTGGAATTTAAAAATTGGCGTGCATATGGAATAATGCGTATGGACGTGATAAATTTGTTCGCCAGAAATTCTTTCTGTTGACCTTGAATAGGAGATAATGAGGAAGCAAAGTGTTCTAGTTTATATTCCAGAGATGTTCGCTAAAAATGTATCATCTTTGATGTGTAACGCCATAATTACCACATTTTCTTATATGCCGTTTTAATGGAAGTTGATATCAGGTCAAAGCACTCGACTTTCAAAAACAGCATTATTAACCTAAAAATGTTATTTTCTTTCAAAAATGATATTTTGAATAAATTAATTATTTTATTAAAAAAATATATTTTTATTTTTTAAATTTAAAATTAGACTTTGAAAATTAGATTTCAGTTAACAATCACTTTTCCCTTTTTGGGCAAATTTAATAAAACAAACATAATAATTTTTTTAAGCAAAAATGTCTATTTGAGGACATTTGCTCAATATAAACATTTCCAGAAAAATTTTTGAATTAAAAATTAAAAGAAATATTGAATTATTCCGTGAATTAGATAATTCAGAACATTTAATAAAAAAAAAAAGAATAATTTAAAAAAGTTTTCAAAACATTTGTCATTTCGGTTTACACAAAAACTTTGTCTTGTTAAATTATTTTAAATTATTTTCAAAACAATTATGAAATACTTTATGTAATATAATATAGTAAAAATGTCGAATTGTATTTTTTATTTTTAATATTAACATGACATAAAAAAACATTTATTTAATATAAAACTCCATCAGATATCGATTCATTAAAATGCACAAAAAATGCCTTAATTACAGTCATCAAAATTAGAAAGTGTGTTAACTTAACTGTTTTAATATAAAAACAGGATTGTTTCTAGTATTTCGTATACATGTTACTTTGGTAAAAATATTAATTATCATTTTTTTTCTAAATCTTTTAATTTCAACAATTATTACGATTACATAAGTAATTAATGAATAAATAATTTTTTATAAGTTCACAATATGACATTTTTTGTTCACCAGCATTAATATCTAGAGGTTGTTTCATTGAATTTTGGTTGGCATTAAAAGTAAAAGCATCGAAACATTAATTACAGTAAAAATGAAAACAAATTATTTATTTTTTACCTTTTTATTTTGCAAAACTATGTGAAGTAAATTGAAGTACATTTTTAAGTTAACATTTTAAGAACCTTCTTTTAAATTTTTGGCCTGTGTAAAAATTATTTACCTTAAAGCCAGAAAGTTTTTGCTAAATATTTAGATAAGATAAACAATTACTTCAATTAATTTGAACTGTAAAAAGTAATACGCTTAAAAATATCTGCATCTTTGAACTTAGGAAAAATAATTTTTCGTCCGCGAAATCTACCTCTTTTATCTTCCATTTTTATGTCGAAAATTTAAACTAAAGAACAAATTAAAAACTATCTTTTCTAATAATTATCTGGGAACTCAAAAAATTCCACATATTTAAATTGCTATGTTTGCTAAGAGATAACAAAGAAATGATAATTATTTTATTGATATGGCGAAATTATTCTTTTGGATATAAATTGAATAAAAAGAATTATCTTTATTATTTTAATAAATGTGTTTCGCAATGCTTTAAAAAATTATTTTTTGTTTAATTAAAAAAGTTATTTTCTTTATATCTCAAACTTTGATGACAACTTCGTGTTAAACAAGAATATACGTAGCAAGAATTATGTGATTGTATCATTTTGTATTCAAAATATTTATATATATTCAAAACGAAATAGAATTTTCACTTCTCACTTATTGCATACACATGATTCAATTATTTTCAATTTTGATGATTTATTTTGAAAGTATTTACATACATAATTTAATTGACCATTTAAAGTAAAACCATAAATGTTTTTAATACTCTTAAAGTATCTGTATCTTGGAATTTTGGAAAAATAATTTTTCATCCACGAAATCTGGCCCTTTTATCTGTCATTTTTATGTAGGAAAATTTAAACTAAAGAACAAATTAAAAACAATTTTTTCTAATAATTATCTGGGAACACAAAAAAAAAATCTGCATATTTAAATTGCTATGTTTGCTAAAAGATAACAAAGAAATGATAATTATTTTACTTCAATAAAAGAATTATCTTTATTATTTAATAAATGTGTTTTGCACTGTTTTAAATAAAGTAATTTTTTTTAAGTAAAAAAAGTTATTTTCTTCTTATTCCAGTTATGCTTGACAATTTCTTTTTAAACAAAAAATAATTATGTGATTACTTCACTTTGTTTTTCAAATATTTATGTATATCTAATATTTATAATAAATACTACATTAAATTTATTTTAGGTATAACTTCAATAAAAAAAATTATCTTTATAAATAAATGTGCTTTGCGCTGCTTTAAAAAATTATTTTGAACTGATTAACTTTATTAAAAAGTTATTTTGTTTTTATCTCAGTTATGCATGACAACTTCTTTTATACAGAAATATACGTAATAATATGAATTATATCATTGTATCACTCTGTTTTCAAAAAATTTTATATATTCAAAGTAGACTTGACACTTCTTTCGTATTGTAGATACATAATTTAATTATTTCTATTTATGCTGATTTATTTTAATATATTTACAATCAACACAATTTCATTGACCATTTTAAAGTAAAACCATAAATGTTTTAATAAGCTTAAAATATGTGCATCTTTGAACTTAAGGAAAAATAGTTTTTAATCTGTGAAATCTACCCTTTTTATCTGATATTTTTATGTAGAAAATTTAAACTAAAAAATAATTTTTTTAATAATTAGCTAGGAACTAAAAAAAAATCATATCTTTAAATTACTGATTGATATGGCGGAATTATTCTTTTGGACATAACTTCAATAAAAAGAATTATCTTTATCATTTTAATAAATGTTTTTCTACTGTTTAAAAACAATTATTTTTTGTTTATGTAAAATACAAATATTTTCTTTTTACATCAGTTATACCTGACAACTTATTTTTAAACAATAATATATGTTGTTGTTGTTGTTGTTTCTTATCCCACTTGGCTGGCCAAGCCCACGAGCCCATACGTGCTCATGATTGAAGGGGAAGGAAGGAAGCAGCTTCTGTTGTGACGCTCTGATAGGAGACCCGTTAAAGGGATTCCGAACCACTACAAACATCCATGGCACCGCCGGGATTCGAACCCGAAACCTGTGGTCACCGAGAGCCAGAGCGCTAGACACACTCGGCCATTCAGGTCCCAAATTTGCCAACGGCACGCGGTAACCTAGCCAAGTACTGAACGCCCAATGATGCTTGACTTCGGTGATCTAACGAGAACCGGTACATTCAGCATGGTATAATATATGTAACAAGTATTATATGATTGCATCACTTTGACTTCCAAATATTTATATAAAATCAAAACGAAGTAGACTATTCACTTCCCACGTATTAAAGATACATGATACAAATATTTCCCTTTATGCAGATTTATTTTAAAGTACTTATAATTAACATAATTTCATTGATTACTTTAAAGTAAAATCATAAACGTTTTAATAATCTTAAAATAAAACAACTTACAAATAGAAAAATTTCTAAAAATGATTGTTCAAAAATAGAAAATGTATCACTGAAGATCAGGAAAATAAACTTCACATTTTTCAATCTATTAAAGAATAATATTTTGCGGTTAAAAAGTACAATTATTATTATGCTATATTATGATAATTATTATGGATTATGGATAATCTAATTAAAAAGTGTTAAAAATATGAAGATAAGTGAAAAACAAGGTAAACAATAAAAAGCTATTTTAATATGTTTGAAATTTATGCTTTTATTTTCATTGTTATCCCTTAAATTTATAAAGTATGTATATTTTTAATTTTAAATATTTATTCTATATCACAAAAGTAAAAAAAAATTTTTTTTTTTTTAATTTTTATGCTACATGATCGATAATTATTATGGATTATGTAATTAAAAAATGTAATTTAAAAATAATGTTTAAAATATAAAGATAAATAAAAAACAAAATAAAATAATAAATCTTTTTTAATGTGTTTGAAACTTTTGCTTTTATTTTCATTTTTATGCCTTAAAACTGCAAAGTCTATATATTTTTTAAATATAAATATATGTACTATAACATAAAAGCCAAAAATAAATAAATATTTTTTTTAAAAATCTTTGTTAATATTCTATTATAAAATTTTGACCTCATGTGATATTTGCTATTATTATGGAACAAAATTATTCAATAGTAAAACTGAACACTTTAATTTCCCACAATAGTAAAATTGTGCACATTATACAAAATGATAATTATAATAAAAGGTTGTGGACAGTTTCTCTTAATTTTACATCCAGTCTAATTATTGTTTACATCTTGATTATTATTACGTGTACTTAGTGTAATAATCTAATTCTTTTAATTTTATGTCCAGTCTAATTACTGTTTGCATCTTGATTATTATGTGTACTTACTGCAATAATCTAATTATCTTAATTTTATATCCATTACTTAATTACTGCCTACATCCCAGTAATTTGGTCCTAATATAGTAATTAATAGTGACATGTGATTGACTTTAATTCTAGCAAGGGATTATCAGCATTAACAATAATTAATTAATAAATCTTTACATCTTACCAGCAACAAACAGTTCTGCTGAGCCTTGTACAACCTCCTGGTCGTTGCTAACGAAGCACTGATACATGGCCGAGTCCTCCCTCCGAATGGGGTTGATCTGCAATATGTCCCTGGAAACAAGTTTGATGGGCCCATTCGCCACCAATGGGCTGCCATTTTTCAACCACACAACAGAATGGACCGGATGACCCATCACTCGACAACTCAATGTTGCCATCTTGCCCACGTCCACGATCTGCGATTCAGGATCGATTTTTGCTGACAATGGAGCTGAGGGGAATAAAATTGCAAGATATAAGTCCTAGAATCATAGAATGTAGTAATATACGACAGAAACACTATCTAAATGGTTGATAACATTATGTTTATCTACTAAAACAGTTGTCGCCAATCCGTGGCCCGCCTTAGACACTGTTCCGGCCCGTGAGATTTATTACACTTTTATAAGATATATTTATTTCTTAACGGCCGAAGTAGTGAAAACCAATGTATTAAAAAAATACATTATGTGAGCCTCCACATATTCAAGAATTAACTGTCGAAATTATGAGAAAAAAATTACCTTTGATTTTGAAATAATATTCTAAGTAATTAACTTAAAATTACCTTTGATTTTGAAATAATATTCTAAGTAATTAACTTTGATAACAAAGAAATATCGCAATAGTAACATAAATATTTTTTAAATGATTTCATTTTTTTTATTTCATTTACATTTATATATTGTTTATACTTCCTTTTTAATGTTGTATATTTCTTTAAAATGTGCGTGACTATTATTACTATCATTATTATTATATTATCTATGTTTGCATGTAAGAATAATAGTAAACACAATAATAATAACTCATTATGCTTCACATGTTCACGCCAAAAAATGTCTATAGTAGGTCTAAATCTAATATAGGGATATATAATTTTATATGCAACCAGGTAGTTATGATGATTTTCCAAAGTGGTCAGCAAGATCATATTGGTTTGCCACCCCTGTACTAGAAGTACAACTTCAGGTATTAATAGCTTCCTATGTGATTTTCTGTAGATCCTACAATGCATAGACAGTATTCCCTCCAAATGCCTTTATACTTTTTAAATGTACGTTTTACAGTTTACGCTTCTGAAGTTTAAAAGAGTTTAACTAAGTATTGTAGAATGTATAATTTTTACCATAATCAGGCAGTACCATCAGTGATAATTGTGATGCAGTATGCCTGTATTTTATGAAGTCTACATCTAACTGTTTGTAGATGGCTTTAGATTCATTTTCTAAACATTAATTATTTTAAATTTAATTAGATATTTAAGTTCGCTAAAATTTAATGCGCATATACTCTGTTGCAAAGTAGCTACAATAAGTAAATATTATCATGTGTATGAAGAATATGCTTTTTCATTTTCTTCATAAGGTGTTATAGACAACTATAAAAATCTGATGAAATAAAATAAAATTATATTTTATTAAAAAAAAAAAAAACTATTGATATGTTTTCACATGGAATTACAATATGTGCATGTAAAAAAATATCTGTCTTAATATTAATAATATGTATTATTTTTATTATTGGAAATAGAATAAAAGTGTAAATACGTGGCTGTTTTGTTGTTTAATAAATAATTTGTACAAGTTGAGAAAAATTGGTAAAAAAAAAGTCACTTTGTTATTTATAATAATTTTATCACGAAAAATATACTTAGCTAGTCAAATGTACGTTTTAAACCTTTTCATGAAATGTTTGTTTATAATTAATTGTGGTAATATATCATTTACTATTATTGTCACATTATGTAAATGGCTTTGTAATAAATTAATATTAATTTCTTTATACAATTTTTGTCAATGAAAAAAAATCAATTAATTTTATAAAAAATGATTTAAAAACAATAAATTAAGTTTTCATTACAAAAAATAATTCTTTTTTAATACATTTATCTCAAAATAGGACCAGATATACTTTTCATACTATACAATCTAAACTTACCTGATACAAGAAGTTTTGTTTCGGCTTTATCTTGCCCAACAGAGTTGTTCAACTCACAGATGTACACCCCCGTATCTTGAATAGCTGCTTGCTGTATGATAAGTATACCGTCTTTCTGAAGGATTCTCTCTCCTAAATGAAATGAAGTCACCCTATCTCCGTCTCTCCTCCCCCACCTGTAAGTAGGGTTTGGATACCCTTGACCCACACAGGGCAGAAATACCCGTTCTGTCTCTCTGGCTCTCACAATTGGCCGGGATTCAGTTATTGTGGGTGGCAAAGAAGAATGCGGCTCTGAAACCAAGAAAACATTGCATCAGCGATGTATATGTTTAATAATACAGGAATATATATGCCTAAGAATTGTCAGTGCTACTGTACTTTTTCTAGAACGGCACTTCGCTATAAGTGTAAGTGGATATTTCTCTCTATATAAAGTCAGATATTTGTGTGTAGGGCTATGTTTCTTAAAATTTAAAAACTATACCAATTTTTTTCTTTGAATTTATTATTTTTGTTTTTGGTGTATGTCAAAAAAATATGAAATATTGCTCATCAGTTTGTTTTTAATTAAATAAAAATCTTATTTTTATTGTTAATGCTGTACTTTTTCTTTTTAATACTGTACATTTTCTAGAAAGGCACTTGGCTATAAGATTAAGTGGATATTTCTCTCTATATAAAGGCGGGATATTTGTCTGTATGTCTATGTTTCTTAAAGCTTCGAAACTCTATAAGTAAAAGTTTTTTCCTTGAATTTATTATTTTTTTATTTGGGGCATGGCAAAACATTATCAAATATTGTTCATAAGTTTGCTTTTAATGCTGTACTTTTCTTTTTAATACTGTACTTTTCCTAGAACGGCACTTGTCTGTAAGATTAAGTGGATAGTTCTCTATATATAAAACCAGATATTTGCTTGTAGGTCTATGTTTCTTTAAACTTATAAACTATATCACTTAGAACTCCAGTTTTTTTACTTTGAATTTATTCTTTTTTTTATTTGGTGCATTTCGAAAACATATGAAAGATTGCTCATCAGTTTATTTTAATTAAAAAAAAATCTTATTTTTATTGTTAATGCTTTACTTTTTCTTTTTAATACTGTACTTTTTCTAGAACGGCACTTGACTATAAGATTAAGTGGATATTTCTCTCTATATAAAGCCAGATATTTGTCTGCATGTCTATGTTTCCTAAAACTAATAAACTATACCATTTAGAAGTCCAATTTTTTCCTTTGAATTTATTATTTTTTTATTTGGTGCAAAGTCAAAAATTAAGAAAGATTGTTCATCAGTTTGTTTTTAATTAAATAAAAAATCTTATTTTTATTGTTAATGCAATCCTTTTTTTATAGTAAATAAAAAATTAAGAACTGTAATGACGTCAAAGGTCATTAAACGTTTTATCCACATTTCTATTCCTGCTTATATATGCAAAAAAAAATTCCAGACTATTATTTCCTGTCTGGCTCCATTTTTCATACTTTACTCCTGGGCTCATTATTGCATGCATCTATTATTTTAAATTCAATACCCTTATATAATGTTTTACATTCGTTACTGAGATAATTTTAATTTTAATATTAATTTTCCTTATCCATCTGTTGAATTCCATATAGAAAGTTCTTTATTATGGTGTTTACCATCTTTAATTGAAAAAAATAATTTATACAAATAGAGCATGTTCCTTTTTTGTAACCTCCATATTTATTAATATGATAATAAGTAAAATATATTTTGTAACTGAATATATTAATCATGGGGACCCAAGACCATAAATGAATATTCATTGTTTCAAATTATATATATGTATTAATTAAGAAAAAAAATGGTTAACTCTCTTATGGTAATGATTTGAAAGAAAACGCTTAAATTTAGTGAAGGCAATTACTTTACAAATCAGTAATTATTATGAGTACGATTATGTTTTGCCTAAGAAAGTGTGGTAAAACTAATGGATATATATAATGGTACATTAGTGGATATTTATATTACTTTGTAAACAATTTCTGATTTAATTCAATAATGTAGTTTTTTTTTTTTTTAATGTTGGACATATATCAGTATAAATTTAAAAGAATGAAAAGTAAGAAAAAAAAGTAAATATATAATATAAAAATAATAAACAAAGTAATAACTAAGTATGACTAAGTTTTCTAGAGATTTTTTATTATGATGCTTGCCACATTAAATTTAAAAAAAATTCAAAAACGCTTAAAATTAGTAATATTAAGTAAAGTTTTTAAACTGGAACTTATTTTATAAATTATTAATTATTATCAGTAAGATTTTATTTTTATATTTTACCTAAGAAAGTGTAGTAACACTAATGTGTATGTATAGTAACACATTAGTTGATATTTATATTAATTTGTAAATAATTCCAATTTTGTCGAAACTGTCGTTGTTTTATTTAAATATTAGACAGACATCAATATAAATTAAAAAAAAAAATATTCTGAAAAGTAAGAAAACGCTTAAATATACAATATTTAAATATATAAAAAATAACCCCCCCCAAAAAAATGACATCTTTTAAAATAATATTTTAAATGGCTTCAAAGCTTTGATGTCTTTGGCTTATAAATTAGTGTGATAATAGTCACAATACTTAAAATATGAATTTCTTTACTTGCAAAGTATCGAATATTTTGCTATTTTACATGCGTTCGATATTCCAATACTTTAATCTGATAAATTTTAAATCTAACATAATATAAATGTGTGATCGAAATTGCATGCATAAAATAACTAGATATTTGGGAACATTTATTAAATCAATACAAAAACTGTTACTTTTAATAATTTATCTCAAAACATATTTTTATTTCTTTCTAATCGCCTTACATGAACATAACCTTGAAAAATGGATTTAGTTTAACACATTTTCATTTTTTTTACTTTCAAAAACATATAATTTTTAACTCATTATTTTTAACTGATTATTTTTGTAGATAACAATATTTTAAAAATTCAATAAATGAAAAGCTCTGGTCTTTTATTTCTTACGGTTACGAAGCTACCTTTCTTCTTGCATAAATATATTATATATAATTTATTAATGTAAATATTTACAAAGGTTTATATGACTACAATTTTAATAAGCAGTGAAAAACAGCACAACATAAAACATGATAAATAATGAAATGAAAGATAATGTTTATATATTACTTTTTTCTAAGGGATTCAATAGGGAATTCTATATAATAAATTATATTAACTGATTATTTTTGTACAGAAAAATATTTTAAAAATTCTGTAAATTAAAAGATCTGTTTTTTTATTTCTTATGGTTACGAAACTACTTTTTTTCTTACGTAAATATATCTCATTTTATTAATGAATATATTGGTTTATATTATTATAATTGTAATAAACAATAATAAAACATAAGCGATGATAAATAATGAAATGAAATATAATGTGTATGAATTATTTATTTTACTATTTAAGGGATTTTTAGGGAATTTTATATAACAAATTATGCATAGTTATTATAAGGGAATAAATTTTATAAATATAAGGAAAAAAGCATATTATAATAATTTTTACATAATGAAGTTAACAATTTATAAATTGAGTAAATGAAATGCTCTGTTCTTTTATTTCTTATTGTTAAAAAAACTACCTTTCTTTTTACTTAAAATATTTTATTTCATTAAATAATATAAGTACTTGCAAAGATTTTCTATTCTTATAAATGTAATAAATGATAAACAGTCCTAAAACATAAACAATGATAAATAATGTTATATAAGATAAACTATGGATTATTGTTTTTATGTCTAAGCGAGTCAAGAGAGAATTTTATATAATAAATTATATATAATATATATACTGAAATAAAATTTATAAATGTAAGGAAATAAATATAATATAATAAATTGTATTCAATAAAGTTAAGAAAAATTTTTATTTTTAACAAAAGTCTAAAATATTTTATTTCAGTAGATAATTTGTATACAAAATTGAATGTATTAAATTTGCTTAACATTAAAGTTTTTAAATTTAGAGTAGTTAAATTTTATAGTATTCACTCAAACTTTCCATCTTGTTTACAGAATTTAACTTTTTTTTCATCGTTGCAAAGTTTATCAAATTTTTTGTTAATTTAATTGCTTAAAGATGTGTTTAAATTTTTCGATAGGTTCTGCAACACAGTTGCAACTTGTTGTAGTTGTTGTTTTTACTTCTGTTTTTTTCTCGAAATATTTACACAACTTCCATTTTTGATGCTAGAAAGGCGAGTTAAAACTTTCAAATATGCGTTACAATATTTCTATATTTTTTAAAACTTACTATCACATTATTATAATAGATTTTAAATATTTCTCTTTAAAATAATTCTAGAAATTCTTAATTATAGAGATCAATTATTGATTTAAAATCATAAATAAAGAGGAAAAATTGAATACTATTGGAAATAAAATGCTTACCTCTGATGATGATTTTCCCAGCTGTAGAACTAAGTTTGCTTTCTCCAATTAATCGATGGTGAACTTGGCACTGATAACCTGTAAGCGTGTCACTCGGCATGACATTTTTCACTAGCAATTCCCCACTTGGCAGTATATTGTATTTATCTCCTGTATTAAAAATTAGCATAGTTACTAAGACAACAGTAAAATCAAATTTTGTTAGTTCATAAAAATGTTTTAAAATATCATTTAATTCAAATTTTTAAAAAAACTAATGTATTTAAATTAAAAAAAAATAATAATTTAATATATATAAAAGCTCTGATGGAAACAGTTGAAATTTGAAATCAGGTATGCTTCTAGTCTAAAATAATAAGTAGTGTCATAAAAGTATCTCGAAATATTATTTAATTCAAAAAATTAGAGAAAAAGAACTAAACATATATATTTAAATAAAAGATAAATTAAAAATCTTTAATATATACATAAACTCAGATGAAACATTTCAAATTTGAAATCAGGTGTGCTTCTAATTTAAAATAATGACAAAATATCATAATCCAGGTCGAAGAGGGGGCCAAATATGTTTTCACTACTGAGTCAAACTATATATACTGATTAAAAACTCCTGACTCTTTTCAGAAATTTTAGGAACTATGATATTTATTAATTTTTTTTTTTTTATTTAAAAAAAAAATTGTCAAATACATTTAGTGAACTCATATATTTCAAAAAATCTTTTTAATTTAACAATTTTAGAAATATAGTATTTATACTAACTTCAAAGATTTCCATGAACTATAAATTTGAGAACTGAATATATATATATCCTATAAAAATAACAGCACTAAGTTATCAGGTAGCAAAGTGTTACAAGTCATGAAGACAAGTAAAACTAAATTGTAAATTTTATTGAATCTATTTTTAATTAAATGTTATTTGTTTTTAAAAGTAAAATAGCTTCTATAGAATCTTTTTTTTAAATTACTGATCGAAAATAGCTCTTTATAAGCATCAGCGCTGAGAAAAGTCTCTCAGCAATTACTTAATTTGCTATAATGGTTTCATTACAGAAAAATACAATTCAATTCCCTCGTTAAATTTAATTTTAACATTAATTTTCAGAATTTTGAAAAAAAAATAAATATTATTTTTATAAAAGAGTCGGGTATCGGACACTCCTGACTCCGATTCGTTAAAAATGTTCGACACGCGACTTTTTTCTCTCGACTTCCCAACTTTGATTCTAGCATTAATTTTGCACAGACAGTAGACACGAGAATATGTGGCAGTAAAAGAAGCTGTAAATACATATAAAATATACAAATTAAATACATCTATATTTATAAGATAGCTAGCTTTAGCAAAGGTGCATGCTTCATATTTTTCTGTAAATTAAATTTTTCCACTTGAAATGAGTCCCCTTGAATCCCTTTTTCCACTTGTATTTGCTCAAGGATCAAGAAAAATATTTAATCTTTAAATCTTTAATCTTTTTCTATAAATGTGTATATATATATATAGACTCAAGAGCCAAAACATTATGACCACCCCTACATTTTGCAATGAACTCACCTGGATGGAAGTGGTGGAAGTGGAAGTGGTATTTAACTGGTATTAAGTGGTGGTATTAAACCATGCCAAGGCGGGTTGAAGCTGTGTTGCGCGTCAAAGGTGGGCCAACTCGTTATTGACAGTGGTCAGAATCTTTTCGCTCTTGAGTGTATATATATACACACATACACACTCACATATATGTATATATATATATAAATGTTTGTTTGCTGTCCGGAAAACACGTTAAAAAGTAGGTCCCCATCTATTTAGCCTAATTTTTGAATAATGACCATGATAAACTACACTAAGTTATCGAAAGACCAATCAGAAGCCAATAAATGTGTAACATAGTATTCCAATGTAAAATATAATATAGATATACTAATATAATGTTATTACAATTATTTAACAGCTAGATAGGGCTCAATGGAAGCTTTGAAACTCTTAACGAGTTGCCATTCAAATAAGTGTGTCAACTGTCAAAATTTTTTATATTATATAAAATATTCGTGTCAATATTTTATTTTTGTTTAAAAGCGTACATTCATTAGACATATAATAGCTAATTTTAACATATATTCCTGAGATTAATATATGTAAGCTACACTGTAACAAAGTTTTAACAGTGAAATTACAAATTCTAAGAAAAAGTTACACCTACAACAGAAATTTTCTGTCTAGATCTTCAGTTTTCTAAGCATGTATGCCTTATTTTCATCTTTTAAATTTGAATATCATTTAAATTAATCGAAATATAGCTGTATATTTTATGCTAATATTAATGAATCTTGTCGTTTTTTTTAATAAGAATTTTTATATGAAAAAAAACTAAGATTAAAAAAGTAATTAAAAAGTTAATGGAAAAGTTAATGAATATAAACAAATATGAATAACATCTAAAATTGCTTAAACTATATCATCTCAAGTTTCATTACTCTGATAAATTACCTTTAAGAAATTCGTAAATAACTTTTTATGTTCAATCTTCAATTAACATTTTGTTAGACGTACACAATAACAGAAGGGCAATGGATTTGCTTCTTAATGTAATTACTTTTTGAGAGTAATTTTTTTATGTATCATCGGAAATGTGGAGAGAAAAAAGAAAATTATGAAAGGACTGTTGTTTTAATGAATGGAAATTTTTTTGGCTTTATAAAAGGAAGTTTTTATTTTAAGCATTTTAAATTTTAACTTAAAATAAATCTTTTGTATTAAAAATAATTAATTATCATTAGCTTCCTTTGTTTCAATTTTTATTCCAAATTCAATGATAAATTATATATATATATATATATAGCATATATTATTTTTTAGTAAGAAATGGCTAATAATTATAAAACATATAGCAACATTTTCAAATTCAATTAGTTCATATCAATACTGAATCATGTTAAAATATATCGTTGCTTTTAAAAATGTAATTTATATTACTAACAGAAAAAGTTTTGTGTTGCTTCTTGTTTTCTATTCATTATTCTTTAGGAAAGAAAATATTAATAAGTAGAGATAGGGGTAGTTTATATTATATATTATTTTTATAATATATTTAGTTTAGCTTATGAATTTAATTCTTAATGGCTTATGTAACAGTTTATATAAACTGTTTAATATATATGTTTAGGCATTTTAGAACGATTCTGATACTAATGGTTTATTTCAAAATTCCAACAAATCTTAATATTTCGTCTGTGTTATAACAAATTTGAATAAAAGAATACATTTTTGCATATGAAAGTTTATTTATTGTATGCATATTTAATATTGTATGTATTTATTGATTTATTGTATGTATTATTAAATATATAGTAAGAATATTTGTGCATATAGGATAGTATGGAAAGCTACTTAGTTATTGTATGCTCATGGTTTAGTTAATGTATGTATTGTTATGTTTTCACAGAATAATGCACACACAAATAAAGCAATATTTTTATAGCAAACATAATATACAATCTTTATTTTCAATACTATATTTATTTTGAAGTGTATCTTTATTTAATATCGGGAAATTTTGGATATTATCTATCATTAATGTTTATTTAATTTTCATTTTTATATGGTATTTGATTTGGCAGGTCAAAAATTTTTAATTCACAAAAAATATTTTGTAAATATATATAAATTTTTAAAAATTTTTTTCCCAATATTAATTAAAAATTCTTAATTAATATTGATCATTTCTCGATTTTAAAATTCTTATTAAAATTTCTTTTTAATTTTGCATATCAATGAACTCCCTATGAAGTTTATTTTATAAGTTGAATTATTGCTCAATTTCATCTCACTAGTTTCTAGTATTTTTTTTTATTTTAGTATTTTTTTTATTTTTTTAGTATTTTTATTTTATTATTATTATTATTATTTTTTTTTATAATTTATCAAATATTTTGTATTTATCAAATAATTTCTTAATCCATGTTTTTGTTTATAAAATTAGTAGTTTATGACTTTTTAAAGGATTACATTAAACTATTTGTTGCCAATGGAATTAATTATTAGACAATAAATTAAATCAATTACTTTAATGTAATGGAGGTATTTTACAAGATAAAAAAATAGATAACAATCAGTCGTTTTTTAAATACTTTAATTTAAATATTTCAAAACTTTTACTCTTTTTCTTTATCTTTCCATGAAATGAAACATTTTTTATACAGGAACAGTATTAAAACCTGTTGTTTTCATTAGTAATTACTAGCATTTTTAAGTATCTTCTTTAGCTGATTAATTTTATTACGTTGCATTTCTTAATCATTTGCATAAAATTGTTTATTTTTAAATTATTTGAATTTCTTAATCATCATTTGTACTACAGAAAAATTTTAAATGAAAAACTGATTAACTCTTCTCTATACTGTCACAATAAAAATCTGGAAATGCATTGATTCTGAATAAAAAAAAAAAACATGAATTATTTTTTTAATAATTGGTAAAAAAATTATCAATATTCAAAGCAGACAAAAAATGTATTCTTTATAATTTAAATGTTAAAAATTAAAAAAAAAAAATAATATTTAACTTATCTCACTTGTAGTAAAGGTAAAATCTATTCTTTACCTGATTAATTTTGTACATTGCATTTCTTAACCATTTCCATAAGAATTTGAATTATTTTTTTAATATTTGGTAAAACAGAAATATCAATATCTAAAGAAGACAAATGTATCCTTTATAATTTAAATGTAAAAAATTAAAAAAACATAATGTTTAACTTATCCCACTTGTGGTGAAGGTAAAAATCTATTAATTTAAACAAAGTTTTCCGTGGCAGAGAAGCTCTCAGTATTAGGAATGCTGGCATCCGAAGAAGGAAGTGAAAGATGGAGCTCACCATAATCTGTCCTCAACGCTCGACTGGACGATGTTAGCGATTTTAATAGCGAGTTAATGATCCGCGATCATCCGCTTTTTAACAGTGTCTCTCTCGCAGCTCTCTTAATTGAACGGGATCTTATCGCTAGAAATTGCGTGAAACGTGTGGCCACGAAGTTTAAATTTATTGTCATGTTTTGCCGAGTTCTTTCCTTCGTCCTTGTGGATGGCAGCGGTTTGAGACAGCTAAGAGAGGCTGTGTTAGCGAAAAACTCGGTTTATGATTGATAGGTTTGTGGAAAAAATTAAATTTTTTTTCATAGAATAATTAAATATTTTTTAATTCCTTTGAGTATATTGATTTAAGATTTTAATTTAAATATTTCAAAACTTTTCTTTTTTCAAAAAAAAAACTTTTTTCTTTATCTTTCCATAGATGAATACAATTTTTATGCAAAAATCGCATTATAATCTGTTTTATAAATATTTTTGTTGTTTTCATTAGTGGTTGCTTGCATTTTTAATATCTTCTTTAGATGATTAATTTTAATACATTGCATTTCTTAGGCATTTGCATAAAATTGTTTATTTTTAAATTATTTGAATTTCTTAATTATTATTTTTTGCTACTAAAAAATTCTAAATAAAAAATTTTAAAGTTTTCTTTAAACTGTCACAATAAAAGACCGAAAATGCATCGATTCTTAATAAAACGGTTTTTCATGAAATACGTTTTTAATAATTGGGAAAACAAAAATATCACTATGTAAAGAAGACAAATGCCTCCTTTATAATTTAACTATTAAAAGTTTAAAAAATAACGATTTAACTTTTGTTCGAACTATTGCAGTACAAATCTGGAAAATGCATTGATCCTTAACAAAACAAAAAAAATTCAGGAATTAATATTTAATAATTAGGAAAACAGAAATATCAATAACTAAAGAAGACAAATGTATCCTTTATAATTTAACTGTTGAAAATTAAAAAAAAAAGGTTAACTTATCCCACTTGTGGTGCAGGAAAAATCTATTAATTTAAACAAAGCTTTCCGTGGCAGAGAAGCTCTCAATATTAGGAATGCCGGTATCCAAAGAAGGAAGTGAAAGTTGGAAGCTCACCATAATCTGTCCTCAACGCTCGACTGGACGATGTTAGCGATTTTAATAGCGAGTTAATGATCCGTGATCATCCGCTTTTTAAGAGTGTCTTTATCGCAGCTCTCTTAATTGCGAGAACACGGTATGTTATCGCTACAAATTGCGTGAAACGTGTGGCCACGAAGTTTAAATTTATCATCATGTTTTGCCGAGTTCTTTCCTTCGTCCTGGTGATGGCAGTGGTTTAAGACAGCTGAGAAAGGCTGTGTTAGCGAAAAACTCGGTTTATGATTGTTAGGTCTGTGGAGAAATACTAAATCTTTTTTCATAGCTTAAATATTTTTAATTTCTTTCCTTTTCGATTATCATATCATGAAAACAAAACTTTTTTTATAGAAAATTTTAATATAACTTGTTGTTATAAATTTTCTTTTTATTTTCATTATCAGTTACTTGTATTTTTAAGTAATGTTTTACCTGGCTAATTTTAATGCATTGCATTTATCAACTATTAGCATAAAAATGTTTCATTTTAAATTATTATGCCTTTTTTAAATGCAGCATTATAATTTTTTCTTAAAAATAAGTATTCATAAAAATAAGCATTTTCTTAAAAATAAGCCTATTAATGCATTCACTCTGAAATATTGCTATAATATTTTACTATTAAACATATTCAATTAATTCATAATGTTAAATGGACCTTATTTTCAATTAAATATGCAAACTTGATTACAGCAACTTTATTCGATGAGTTGTACATTTAAATAAATCCATCATACTACACAATTTTGCATTTACTAACCATCTCTGTTACGACAATCCACTATGATTCCTAGCATGGTTTATAAGATTATTCCTTTTTGATATATTTTCAGCAATAATTTTCCAGTTACGCGACATAATAATGTTAAAGTGACCATCCAAATAATCAAGGCCATCCAAGATCTCCTTGTACGAGGTTTGGTTTGTCACGCTAACGTGATTCTTTGCTTACTTCGGGTTTATTAGATAGGGACCTACAGTTTAACGTGGATTCTGAACGACTAATAAACATCCATGCAATCGCCAGAATTGGAACTTGGAGGCAGAGTTCTAGCCAATTGGTCATCAGGCCTCTCACTCTAAGAGTAGTTATCAGTAGTTTAACTTGAAAGATCGTTTTTGGTAAACGCTATACTGTCATACAAGTAGCTTATTTCAATCTTTGTAATTTTATGAACTTAATGACATTTATATCATTACAAAAATTGTATAATTATAATTATTAATTTTCTTTCTAGAAATTCCATTAATGTTATTACTTCCTTGGGTGCTTTTCGAACTCTTTTCCCTAAAAACTGCCATATGAATAACAAACAGTAGAATTGTATATGTTAAGTATCTTTGTAAGGCATAAGCTAGAATGGTATATGGTATGAATCTTTGAAAGGCATAAGCTAGAATGGTATATGGTATGTATCTTTGAAAGGCATAAGCTAGAATGTCATATGGTATTTTATTTTTTGAAGAGAATAAGCTAAAACAAGTCTAGTGACATTTTTAAGCCAAGGTTTTTATTATCTGTTTAAGGATTGTAGAATTTTAAGTATTTTCTTAACCTATGAAAAGTATACGATAAACAACAAGTATCATTTTAATCATTTCAGGTCCAAAGATAGTTACTTACTTATTTCAATACAAATATGGGTAAAGTAGAAAAGCTTCAAATGTATGTGATTCTATTTCTAAATACGATACAGAATTCTTAGCTTTGATGAAGTCATTTGTTTTATATTTACCAAATATGTACTTCAAATAAGTAAATTGGACAAAGTTTTCAAGTTGGAATTTTTTTCAGATATGAACATAATAAGATTTCAAACGACTGGATGCAATGTAAATATTTTCACAGTGAATTATTTTAAAAATCAAACAGCAAATAATTTTTATAATTATTAGTGAAAATAAGATTCTTATTTAAAAAAAAGTTTTGTGACTTTGCCGGGCATGGCCACGATAAAATTACAGCCGGAAGAACATTCACTGGAGGAACAGGAAAAAAGTCCACAAAATACGTAGATATCCGTTCAAAATTGAAAACTCGTCTTTCGATTATTTGTTCGATCAATTCGTTCAATTCTGATATTCGTTCAAAATTGTAGTATCAAAATATGGGTGCAATGTAACAAATCCATCATCGTGCACACAAAGATAACATGACACATATTTCTCGTACTATTGACGAATGACCATAAATTAAAATGCTCATCATACGAAAATAGCTATCCAAACGAAAATAATTGTAAGTTCTTTTAACGGATAAATAATAGAATTCTCTATTTTTTTTTAATTTCTGAACTTTTTTAAGTTAGATTTTACTACTAAAAGAATTTAAATATATTTTTTTATTCTTTAACAAAAATTGAAAAAATACAGCAGTATACAGTTTACTTATAACAGCTACAAATAAAACAGATTACTAAGAACAGTTTTTCTAAAAGTTATTTTGTTTTTCATAATGTATTTTTATTGTTATTAACTCTAAAATATTTAAAATACAGCATATGAGTACATATAATATTATATGAGTTTATATATTATATAGATGTTTAAAAGATTTGTTGCCATAATACAATAACAATAAAATGCATTTTTTTAAAATTTTTGCTGCTCCAGAATCTGCCTTTTAATAAAAATTTATTATGTTTCACATTTCTCAAAAGATTCTTAATATCTTTTCGTATGCAGGTTATGCTGTTTTAAATTTATTATTTATTTCTCAAACAATGTTTATATATAACGAACAATGTGTATAAAATTTTGAAAAGAAAAAATTATGCCTTTATTTTTGGCAATGTTATATTTTACTTTTAAAATATACATAACAAAACCAATATATTTAAAAAAAAATACGTATAAATTACATATTTTATTATATATACATATATGCATATATATTATATATAAATTTTTTATTACATATACGTAAAAATACATATTTTATAATTTTTTACATCTAATTTTCAGATACAAACTTAATTTTTTTTAAGAATCAATAGAATAAATTTTAACTGTATAGAGTTTCAAATATGCTTAAAAGGAAAAAAATTAATCCGTTTTCTTTGCTAGAGAAGTTTTTATGCTTAAAAGATGTGTACTAAAAGTACATTGTTACTCATGTTTAAGAAAAACGCGTAGGAGAAATTTAAAGTTTATACGAAAACCTTTTCTCCTTTTATACACAGCAGAATAAACATGGTACATAAAATTTTTTAATTTTTTGTTCACATCTTCTAGGTGAAGGATTTTCCTATTAATCTTAATCAGCATGTTTTACAAAATAAGCACCTACGTGCATGCAGTACATAATAATTTAAATAACATTGTGTTTTACGAAATATAATTAGTCATGATAAACGACATGGTCTGTATAATAAGTGTATTTTATTAAATTATTTATGTTTTTATAATTTAATAATGCGAGTATACTCTTAATTCCAATTATTATATATATGTATTTTAAAAGTTGTAATATTATATTGTATAAAACTATTGTTTTGTATTCCGCTTATTGAGTGTTTTATTTTATATTCAAAACCACACTTCCCAGCATAATGAAGTTTTGTACACTATCCATTTGATTAAATAAAAAAAAACCTATATTTATTATTAAATTATAAATATATTCTTTTGCATGGTAATTGAATAAAAATATTTTATATAAGGCTAATGAATTTACAGAAAATACTTTACAGACTATTAATAATAACATTTATATATTCATAGTCTAATTAATTTATTATATGAATTTTCTTCGACGCTTATAGCTCGAATGAGAAAGTTCTATAATGTAGAATTAAGAAAATTCTGATAAACTCATTTGTATATTGAGCTCATATTTGTTAAAGTGGAACAAGAATATTTATTTTTAAAAATAAATTCAAATTTCAATTAAAAGACTTATTAGGTTCAACAATCATATTGTCTCTCAATCAGACTTATTAAGTGTCAACAATCAGATGTCCCATACAATCATATTGTATACTCATTTATTAACAAAAAGGAGTATACAATATGATTGTATAGTACATCTATATGCTATGTAAACACTTTCTTTATCCATAGTTGTTATTTTTTTATAAGTCTATAGCTCGAATGGAAAAAATTCTAATAAACTCATTTATATATTGAGCTCATAATTGTCAACAAGAAACACGAATATTTATTTTTAAAAATAAATTTAAATTTTTAATACAAGACTTATTAAGTGCGAATAACAGAAATGAATATACAATATGATTATATAGGACATCTATATGATAGGTAAACACTTTTATTTTCCTTAGTTGTTATTTTCTTATACGTTTATAGTTCGAATGAAAAAAAAATCTGTAACGTAGTATTTAAAGAAATTCTAATAAACTCATTTGTATATTGAGTTCATAATTATTAAAGTAGGATAAGAAAATTTAAAAAATAATTTTAAAACACTTCTATTAACTTTTTATTTTTATTAAACTTTTATTGTCATATTTATTAATGCTTTCTCTAACGTAAAAAAAAGCTGTAATTAAAAAATATTATTCTGAAATATTTGAAAAATAAAATACAAAAACTGGAAATTTTCATTAATTGACAATACTTCCATTATTGGATCTCGTTTTATTATAATTTTCAGTGGAAGTAATTTCCATGGGAAAACTAATGGAGTAATTTGTTCAAAGCGTATTAGAGTAATTTGAGTTGAGGAATAAAATAAGCAAAAAAGACCTTGAAAATTTCTTTTTCTGTTTTCATTAAAACTAAACTCTTTTAATGGTACTTTGCAACTCAGAGTTTTTTTAATGCGAAAAGACTCTAATGTAATTTAACAAATCTTGATGTCTCATTTTACATGAAGCAGTATTTTTGTATAGTATCATTTAAATCATGAAACAGTATTTTTACAGAATAAGTGGTAACAAAGTATTTATGCACTGGCTAATAGTTTCTAATGTTATTGATATTTTATATGGAACATATAAAGTTAGGATACATATAAAGTTTAATCATGCTTCTAAAAGTAAGTAAAAATATTTACTTATGTACAAAAAAAAACATAAAAATTGAATAATGTAAAACCTAGAGACATATTTAATAAATAAAAAAATGAATGGTATAAATATCTTGAAGCAATTAATTTAGAATAAATATATATCTTTATGTACACTACTCGCCATTATAATTGCTACACCAGGTATAAATGCAGATAACAAAATGATATTTATTGGACAAATATATTATATTGGATATAACAAGTGATAATATCTTCAAGAAATTTTGGTGCCCAGATGCTGAGAAATCGGTACCCAGAAAACCACCTCTGGCAGTAATAAAATCACTTATACGCCTGGGCATTGAGCCAAACAGAGATTGGATGGCATGTACAGGTCTAGATGCCCATGCAGCTTCAACACGATGCCATAGGTCATCAACCGTGGACACTGACGCATGGTGACGAGCCATGGACCACAACCATGGACCAGACGTTTCTTATTGGCGAGAGATCTGATGAAAGTGTAGACCAGGGCATCAGCCGAACATTTTCCGTAGCAAGGAAGGTCCGTACAATACCGGAAACATGCGGTCGGGCATTACTCTGTTGATTCTGCTTAGTGTTTCGCAGGGCTCGAATGAAATGTAGAGCCATGGGTCGTAACACACCAGAAATGTAACGTAGACTGTTGAAAGTGCCGTCAATGCGAACAAGAGGTGCCCCATACCATCACGCCAGGTGATGGGCCAGTATGACTGTGAAGAATGCACGCTGTCAATGTGCATTCACCACGATGTGACGGATGTGACCATTTTGATGCTGTAAACGGAATCTGGATTCCTCTGAAAAATGACGTCTCGCCATTCGTGCGCCAGATTCGCCATTAATCACACCATTGAAACGCTCCTATCTGTGATGCAGCGTCAAGAGTAGCCGCGACCATGTTCTCTGAGCTGAAAGTTCATGTTGCTGCAAACGTCGCCGAACTTTTCGTGCAGACAGCTGTTGTCTTGCAAAAGACCCCAATTCTCGACTCAGGGCTCGTGACGTGGCTGTACTATCCATTAAGGCCATGCGGGTAACACGCCTGTCTTCTCGGCTGCTAGTGATAGGGGGCTGTTGAGATCCAGCACGGCGTTCCGTATTACCGTCCTGAACACGTCGATTCGATATTCTGCTAACGGTCATTGGATCTCTACCGACGCGAACAGCAATACGATAAACCGCAATCCTGGCGCGCTACATTTCCACCATTATCAAAGTCAGAAATGTTCTGATACGGCATTTCGGCTTCTCACACGAGGCATCACAACAACTTTTCACCAGGCAACAACGTTCGAATGCAATTTGTGTATGAGAAACTGGCTGAATAATTTCCTCATTTAAACACATTGTAGGTGTCTCTACCAATGACTGCTTTGTCTGAATGCACTGAAAAGCTAATCATTTGCATATCACAGCACTTTCTTTCAGTCGTTTAAATTTCCCGTCTATAGCATGTCGCCCTCTTGGTGTAGCAATTTTAATGGCCAGTAGTGTATATTTTACTATAGAATGCTGCTAACAATTGATGGTTTTCTCACATAAATAAATCGTGAAATTAATAAAATTCATTAAATTGCATTCAATTTTAGTAATTGAGATGAAATCAATAAAGCCACATTCAAATGTTACATAAAAAACGATTCATATATTTTTTACCTTAGATTGTGTTAACAATTGATGCTTCTCTCACATAAATAAATCATTAAAATAAACATAAAACTCATTAAATTGCATTTTATTTTAATTAACTGAAAATAAATCAGTAAAATTGCATTGAAATGTTTCATCAAAAAAGAGATACATGTACACATTAATTTTTTACTATAGAATGTTGCTAAAAATTGATGCTTCCCATATATAAATAAATCATTAAATAAGCATAAAATCAGTGCATTGCATTTTATTTTAATTAACTGAAAATGAATCAGCAAAACAGTATTCAAATGTTTCATCTAAAAAGTGATACATATATTTTTTACCTTAGATTGTTGTTAACAATTGATGCTTCTCTGACATAAATAAATCCTACACAGAAAAAGAAAATTGCAAAGCACCTAATTTAAGAAAGTAATCTTGCTTTTGATTGTATGTTTGAAAACAACTTCAAATGTAGATACGTTTCCCCCATAGAATATGTCTTGAAAGCAATCTATTCAGATTTTCTTCTATCTCACAAACACTCTTGTATGTCATTTACTCACGCAATACAAACATCACAATGGGATGCATCAAAACCAAACACTAAACCAACCACGCCAAATGCAAAAGAATGCGAGAGAGAGATATTCTCTTTATTTTTCACAATTCAGTTTTCTGGAATGCGTTTCTTTCTCTAACAATTTTCCTCGTTATGTTGTTGATAGAAAGCAGGGAGGGGGAAAGGATCTTTTTTTTCCCTTTAAAGTGGTAAAAACGTACCAGGAATTTTGTGATTTCCGTAGAATCAGAACTTACCATACCCCGGGACATTTTTACTTTTGGTAACATTGGCGTTGCGATAGAAAAAAATAATGCATATCTGAAAAGTACCGGTCTCCAGCGATTTAAATCTGAAAAGATGCGGAGGAATAAGTCTCGACTCTGTTTTTCCTCCAGGATACAAACAGATAACATGGCAGAAATGAAAAAAAAAAAAAAAAAAAAAAAAAGAAATTGTTGCGTTTGTAGAAAGAATTTAGAGTTTTTACAAGCTTTTTCTGGAATTGAGAAATGGAGTGAAAAAAAAATTGATTCATGGTAAATAGAGTATGAAACCGTTTATATTAAATTTTTCGAATATTCGTTCAGTTTCCATTTTACTTGTAAGTTATTGAACGTGATTGTATCATACATATCGGAATAAATCTGAGAGTAGCTGAGATAAAATATGCATATATTTTTAAATTAAACAGATGTGTATACATGACACAAAAACTATGTATCAAGAACTAAACATTTGATTCATAGTAAATTGAGTATGAAACCGTTTATATTAAATTTTTCGAATATTCGTTCAGCTCTTATTTTAATTGTAACTTATTGAACGTGATTGTATCTTACGTATCGGAATAAATCTTAGAGCAGTTGAGATATTATATGCATATATTTTTAAATTAGACACCTATATATGTGCATGGCACAAAAACTATATATTAAAAACTATATAATTGATATATAGATTGAAACAAAAATTGATTCAGAATAAATAGAGTATAAAATGGTTTTTATTAGAGTTTTCGAATACTCGTTCAGTTCCCATTTTAATGTAAGTTATTGAACCTGATTGCATCATACGTATCGGAATAAAGCTGGGAGTAGAAGAGATTAAATACGCATATATTTTTAAATAAAATACATATGTATTCATGGTGCAAAACCTATATATTAAAATGCATATTTTCATTTTTTAAAAAATTATTTACAAGTGGAAAGAAAATTAAAAATTAATTACTTTATCTATATTTCATTTTTTAAAAAGTAATAAACTGGATTTTTTTGAATGATAAATGTTTTATACTATAAATGCACATTTTTTTTAATATAATTATTTGAGCTTTAAAATGAAAAGAATAAAATTAATTTGTTTCAAAAATTAAACTTAAAAAAAAATTATAATTTTTTTTGCTTGATTTTGTGAATACAGGTTTAAGCATATTATTAAAATATATTAAATTTCTTATAAAAACCATAATTTATGAATGTAATTAAAAATTTAATTTAAAATATTCTGCCTCGTGCTACATTCAGCCTGAATATTCATCAAATTGTTGTAATTATATTTTTAAAATATATGAATGGCATGCTTAATTTGAAATAATCTAACGAATATATATAAGAGATTTAAGATAGAGCCAAGACAAAAAACCGGCTTATAGGCAGATTTTTTTTTTTTATACAGATGTTTTCTTTTCACATGGGTAGGGTTATCAGTGGGACCTTATGGTCGAGTGACAAGCATTATGGTGCTTGGTGCCACTGTTTCGAGTCCCATCTGTGCCATGGATGTTTGTAGTGGTTCGGAATTCACTTTAAATGTAGGTCCCTCATTTAAGATGTAGAGCATTGGGCGTAGAGTTGACAAACCTACCCCGTAAAAAGAATATATCTACTGTCTTGAAATCTGACTTTGACTTTGAGAAAGATGTCTTTGGGCCACCATAGGGCTGTTGCGCCGATAATGATGATGGAGGTTGTTAGTCCTACACCTAACGCTCTACAGTCATAAGTAACCAACGGTTTAAAGTGGGCTCCGTACCACTACAAGCATCCTAGTCATTCAGCCATCAGGCCCTAATAAATTAAATAATAGCTTTACAAAAATAATTCTGCTAACAAAAAGGGGAAGGGAATAGTAAAAGTTTCCAAGTAATCTCAATTTTTAACACGATATCAGTAAAACCCATTAAATATATTTCTCACAAGTGTAAAAAATTAAACACTCTAAAAACATCTGAAGAAATTACCCAACTATCCAATGGCTCCTCTGGGAATCGCACCCTGCGGCACTTAGCGCTAGAACACTAGTCACTCGGCCATCAGGCCCCATATAAGGAATTTATTGTGTGTTGTATGATGCCAAAATGTGGTGATAAAAATATTTTCATTTATTGGAGAAAAAATAATTAGATTAATTTTATTATTAATAGTCTTTATAATAATATAATACATAATACTTTTATAATATTATAATACATAACATTAATGTACATTAATATCCTTTTTTCCATATGCTTACTGTTTCTACCAATATGTTTAGAATTTTACCACTCATCTATAATGTCTAATATTTTGAAAAATAAGGCCGCATACAAGAATTTTTTTTGAATTAAATTAAATTATTTTAATCATGTCAATATAAATTTTATAAAGTAGCAGTAAAAATATACTTATGCATTTTTAATTTTTAAGTTCCTAGTCATTTCATGTCTGGCAAAAATAAATTAATATAAATTAATTAATAATAATTAATTAAATAATAATAATTATTATAATATTTATTTAACAATAATTAATCAAAAAAATAATAAATTCTTATTAAATATCCACTTATTTAATGTAAATATTACATTTGTAACCGTGCTTCCTCTTACATACTGGCAAGAGAGCAGAACAACGTTCAGAAGAAATGGTCAGTAGGCCTCAAGACGATTAGTCATTAATGAAAAATTAGTCCACTAGACGATGGTCAATAGGTCCTGTACTCACCCGAGAGGAAGTACAGGGCAACCACGTGCTTCTGTTGAGAAACGTTTAGCTTATAGTCTCTCATCCGGAGAGGAAATATATTCAGCGCACTCCGGCGCATTAGTTGGTGTTTTACAGTTTTACTGATTCCTTTTCAGTTAATTAAAATAAAATGCAATTTAATGAATTTTATTAATCTAATGATTTAATGCAAGAGAAGCATCAATTGTTAACAACATTCTGTAGTAAAAAATATATATGTACATATATCGCTTTTTAGATGAAACATTTGAATATAGTTTTACTGATTCTTTCTCAGTTAATTAAAATGAATGCAATTTAATGAATTTTTTTTAATTTAATGATTTATTTATGTAAGAGAAGCATCAATTGTTAACAACATTCTGTAGTAAAAATATATATGCACATGTATCGCTTTTTAGATGAAACATTTGAAAATAGTTTTACTGATTCCTTTTCAGTTAATTAAAATAAAATGCATTTTAATGAATTTTTTTTTAATTTAATGATTTATTCATGTAAGAGAAGCATCAATTGTTAACAACATTCTGTAGTAAAAAATATATATGCACATGTATCGCTTTTTAGATGAAACATTTGAAAATAGTCCTTCTCAGTTAATTAAAATAAAATACAATTTAATGAATTTTATGTATATAAATATAGGCGTTCGTTTCAGATATATTTAAATAGATATAATAGATGCAATATCAAGGATATTATATTTTTAAGGAATTATTAATATATATATATATATATATATATATATATATGTGTGTGTATAGTATAGATTTTAAATACCTTTTAAATACCAGGAAGTATTATTTGAGTTTGTTAAACATCGTAAATGATATATATATATATATATATATATATATATATGAGATATAGCATCACATTCTGTTTACTTCTGAACTAGGTATTACATAACTAATATAACAAAATCTGTAAATATTCAAATATTTAAAACAGAAACAAAACTGTTGAAGTAAACAGAAATGAACATAATATCTCATAACATGGGATGTAAAATGTAAACTTTTTATACACATCTTATTTTACATCATCCCAGAATGTGTAAACAGCGTGTATGATAAATTAAATCTGACAAAATGTTAAATTTAACAAATCAATTGAAAAATGCGTTATTGATTTATACAAACATAATTATACTCATTTCTGCTAGGGAATGTTAAAAAATTTATATTCTCAAAAATTTATAGCATTTTGCTTAAATGATATTATTTATATTATCATTATTTATATTAATAACGAATGAAATATTTAAAAATAATAGTTTATACGTATTTGAGCTTAAATGATATTATTTATATTATCATTTAAGCTTTGAATGCACATAAACTTTTATTTTTAAATCTTTTATTTGTTATTATATGTTTCAGAAATAATTAAGTTATTTTTTAATTAAATAATGGCTCTAGAACAACGACAAACTTTCATAAAAAATCTAAATAATATTACACTTAATTATAGGTAATTACTTAATAAACATATTTTTTTAATTACATAATTATGTAATTTGGTCATTATATCCAATGTTTCAATCAAAATATAATTGTTTCTTATTCACAAAACAGATAATTTTCTATTAAATTAGCTCTAAGCAATAATTTTCTACCGATTATGCTAAGATTGCTCATTATCTAAACTTTATCTATGATCTGCAAATTAAAATTCTGAAATAAAAGTTCTTTGTTGCTTGCGTGTTATCATAATAATCAACAATGTTAATTAGAAAATTTAATTAGAATCATTATTCGTAAATATTTCTAGATAGCATGCAGAAAACAAGATATTTGTTATGGTTTCCTTTCTCACAAATTAGATCACGATATCTTATGTATTATGAAGTCCAAATACATCAAAGAATATTTATACTGTCTATTCTCTTACAAACATTGTTCTTGTTATTAAACGAAAATGTATAAATTATTATACAAAAAAACAATCCAAACAATCAAATGGAAAGGTAATTAATTTTTATGCTGCACCGAATGAGTCTGTAAAAATCATAAACGATCATTAAAACGTTTCAGAAACATTAAAGAAAGTCTTAAAACTATATCTCCAGGTAAATAAACTCACTGTTCTCCTTTGGACTGATGTAATTTACTCGCCATGCATCAGAAAATCATCTCCGGATTTAACATAAACTCTATCATAATCTTTGTTTTTTTAAAGACCAAACACTCTGACATAAATATTTCGTCAACTAAAGCAAACTTTGGCTTTAACCGACATCAGGAGGATTTTTCCGAATAATAATGATTCTAATTAAATTAGAATTATTATTCGTAAATATATCATAAAAAGAAACAGCGTGTAGAAAACAAGTTCTTTAATATGGTTTCCTTTCTCCTAAATTAGATCACGATATCTTATGTATTATTAAGTCCATACACAAATACACATAAAATAATATTTATATTCTATATTCTCTTAAATGCATTGTTATTAAACGAAAATGTATAAATTATTATGAAACAACAACAATCCAAACAATCAAATGGAAAGGTAATTAATTTTTATGCTGCACCGAATGAGTCTGTAAAAATCATAAACGATCATTAAAACGTTTCAGAAGCATTAAAGAAAGTCTTAAAACTATATCTTCAGGTAAATAAACTCACTGTTCTCCTTTGGACTGATGTAATTTACCATCCATGCATCGGAAAATCATCGCCGGATAAAGATAAACTCTGTTGGTTTTTTTTAAAGTATCAAACACTCTGACATAAATTTTCCGTCAACTAAAGCAAACTTTGGCTTTAACCGACTTCAGGAGAAATTTTCCGGATAAATGACATACACGTGTACTATAAAAACGATAGTAAAAAGTTTGATGTTGGTGACATTTCATGAAAGTTGAAGATCAAATACCCCTATAAACACAGCAATGTCCACATAAAACTCGATGCTGGTGAATAAATATTGACACGTGACAGGCCGGTCTGAGAAGCACATTAGTCAATAGGTTCTGTCGAGTTTATAGAGGTTTTATTTGAAGTGGAGTAAACAGTGGAATTCCTGACAGGTTTGGAGAAAACGCGCTGAGGGAACTTATTGGAATCCTTTACTTATTCAGAGAAACCAATGAAAATTTGATTTTAAGGAGAGTTTTATTCTGGTGTGGGATTTCAAATGGCGCCCTCAGTGTACATAAGAATATTTGAGCTCCATACACGTGCTTGGTCGCTTAAGTGTTTTGTAAGAATCAGAAACATTTGTATTTCATTTCGAGATTTTTTTGAATAAAAAAAAAAAGCTAAAAAAAAGTCAGAATGTCCTTTCTGTTTTGAACTTTCCTTTTTCAATGTATCGAAATCTACAGACTACATAAATAGATAAATTTTTATATGGAACTTTAATTTTTCAATGTATTGAAAATCTATAAACTACATAAATAGATAAACTTTAGATGTAACTTTAGTTTTTCAGTGTATCAAAATCTAGACTACATAAATAGATTGTCTTTAGATTGCATATTCAGGTGGCATTTAACAGTAGTTTGACGTTTAATGCCATGCCGTAATTAAAATGAAAATTTAATCAAAAATAGATTAAATTTCACATAAAAAATAATACATTTATGTATAATATACATTAAATAGGTTAAATAGTGTTTTTCTTCCTACAATCATTTTTTAGACCTAAAATAATCCTTAATTTTATTTTCAAAAATAGAAAAATAGAAAACAAATTTTGCAAAATATATAAGTAATACAAAAGCAATTAGCATTATCTAGTAAAATTGTTCATTTATGTTTTTCGCGTAAAATTTCCATTTATGCCTAAATCTGAAAAGTTCAATCTATTTTTTTGGAGCCTAAACAAATGTTTCAATCTATAAAAATAATGGTTTCATTTAGAAACAAGACATAACTTTCAGCGTTTATGCAGATTTCAAATTTCAAACTTATTTCTATCATAAAAAAGGAAAACTGAGGAATTAAAAACTCCTACTTAGCTAGTTCGGTAACGTAGTTAATGTAGTTAAAACAACTGAAAATATGATTAAATTATTATTTAAGAAAAAATTAATAAAGTTTATTGAGTTTTTTAATTAAAAAAATAATTTAGTTTATTAAGTTATTTAATTGAAATAATAATTAAGTTTATTAAGATAATTAGTTAACAATAAAAATTATGTTTATTTATGTAAAAAATAAGTGAATTCTCAATGCTTATGCAGAAGTCATCTTTATTAATTTTACACATTATACTGATTATAATGCTTATATATCATACACTCAAGAGCCAAAACATTATGACCACCCCTACATTTTGTAATGAACTCGCCTGGATGACGTGGAAGGCACGTGATCAGGTGGAAGTGGTATTTAACTGCTGCTGGAGAATCTGAAGAGTCATTCTTTCACTTACTTCTGTGTGTGATGGAAAAGGCTGTGGTCCAACTCGTTATTGACAGGTGGTCATGATGTTTTGGCTCTTGAGTGTATATTAAACAGTTTTAAATAATATGCAAATTTATACAAAAATTCTTTAAAAAAAATGTCATAGTTTTAGCAGTAAAATGGGATTATTATAAAAATATCAAATAACTACTATACCTATAGTTCCAGGTGAACCAATGCTAACACCATCTTCTCGTAGCCAAAGCATCACTTTTATAAAGGGCCTCACAGCAGGCGGACTTTGGCACTGTAAGACAGCTGTACTGCCCCGTATGACGAAATGATCGGATACATGGATCTCATAGGACTGATGAAGAACTGAAAAAAAACACCCACAAAATTTTATTTAATAGTAATTGAAATTCATTAATATTAATTTCATTTATTTAATAATAATTTGTAATTCACTATATTCGGCAAAGTTATGCACACTATTACATTTTTGTTTGATTTCAATTAGTCACAAAGAATAAATTATTTATGTAACTTTAAAAAATTCTTAAAATAGTGCAATTATTGTTTTTTACAATAGAACGTGAATGATATTTGTGAGCATGTTTGTTAGAATAATTAATTTATTTAAATTTTTGAAGAAAAACAATTATTTAAGTGTTATAGAAAATAAAATATTTTTAATTTATAAATGTGAAATAAATCTGCAAAATTAACCTAAACTGATTGCTACGCAAACACAAAAACTACTCGTAATATAAAAAAAGTAATCTCGAAATGAAACCATGAATAATTGGAAAACATTTTCGTGGTATTATTTATTCATTTTTCATTAATTGACTTATACAATGTCATTAAAATACATAGTAATTGACTGTATACCTCCAAGATATTAAAATTCAAATGCTTAACGTATTTTATCAATAATTTGCCTAAAATTGCATCTTATTAATATAAATTACCACTTTATTGAAACTCCATTTATTTATTTGAGTTTATTTTTGTACAAGGTTCTAAAAATAAATGTATATTTATTCACAATTCCAGTTCATATTTATGAGCACAAAGGAGCCTATTAATATTCATAAAGTACAAAAAAATAACTATAATACATAGTAAATTATATTTTATTAAGAATTTATTGTGATAATTTTCTACCAATATGACATTTTTTTTTATACATGCAATGTGATTTTAATATTGACATTGTAGTTACAAAAGAAACGCAGTGGACTCGATAGAATTTAAGCACGTTTGCATCAATCGCTTAGAATAAGTGAAGGTTACAAAAAGTTAATTGCTTTTCCTTAGTTGCAAAATATGTATACATTAATAGATAAATAGTTAGTAGTTCAGCAGTAGAATTGATAAAATAAAAATAATAAGTAAATAGATTACTCTAAATTGCACCTTATTTTCCTAATGAAATATTAAAATCCACAACTATCTTAAATTTCTAATAAAGGTTTTTAATTACTCCAATTTTTGAAATATTTCGCTAATTTAAATTGTTAAACTGGTTTAACGACATTTTGTAAATTCAGACTACTGTTATTTGTTTTACACAACTTCAAGTTCAACATTTCGTGTGTGTAATTTAAAGGTTATTTGGATTTTGCCGCATGCTTTTCTGTTAACATTTTGGACGGGCAAGCTCCAAATATCTCTGTCATTCTTTTTTTCAAGTTAATCAATTTCGTACTTTTTAACTACGCAAATAATTTTAATTACTTGTTATATTTATAATAATTTAAACGAAATGATGTTAAGATTTGCGTCTAGGCATAATTCTGTAACTGGATATTTTATAAGAAAATTGGTTTTTCATGTACAATTATGAACAATACGGTACTTACTAACATTCATAAAATATCGTAATACATTGTGCGTTATATTACAATAACGATGCAATGACATAATTTTGTTTCTCACACGATATAGATATATCATGATTGTAATAATGAGAATTTTATCACAACAACAAATATTTTTCTGTATTTTATAATACCATTTTTTGCTTTGCAATTGTTAATATTTAAAAAAAACACACTTTAATTTCATTATTTACAAAAAATGTGATACGTTTTTTTAATAAAATTCTTGCAATGTTTACTGAGTCTTAAATGCATGTTATATTTATAAAGGGAAAAGATTTGGTTATATGCATCTAATCACAATTCTGCAATTGAATATTTAATAAGAAAATTAGCTATTCACGTACGGCAATGAACATATTATTACTTAATAATATACATAAAATATCTTAATATGTAGTGCATTATATTGAAATAAGTATTTAATGTTATAATTTTGTTTCTTATATAATATCTATCTGTCTATCGATATATATATCATAATTGAAGTAATGACATTTTTATCACAACGAATATATTTATGTTCTTTATAATAAAATTATTCTCTGTAAAGTTGCTAATATTTATTGAAAACAGTTTTAGTTGCTTTAACAAAAATGTGATAGTTTTTTTAAAAGAAAATTCTTGCAATTTTTACAAAGTATATCGAATGTTTTTTGCTTAACAATTCTTAAAGAGGAAAATACTTAAAGTTTTTTTTAAATCAATGTACTTATTACTAGTAATCGATAAAACTTAGTAATTGCCAAGCCATAATAAAATCATACTTCAGATATTTAAAAAATTCCCTTACATTTTCCCCAATGGTGCATAGATTAAAACACCAAAAATTAATTATATTATCTTTGAATCTTAACAAAAAAAATTAATTTTCGCTGATTCTGATACAGCGCAAAGCAACATTACTTTTTTTTCTGAGCAGATTTTCTAATTACTTGAGGTTACTCCATGATATCTCTGTGGACATTAATATTCATACTATATCCTACATGTTTCCATTCTTTGAAAAGTAACAAGAATTTCTTTCCGTAATCAAATAATGACTTAGACAAAAAAGAATATCACAAAAAAGAAGGCCGAGTTGACGGTATTAGACTGAGATGGAAAAAAAGTCTATTGAACACAAATAAATTTAATTACTGAGTTAGACTTTTTGTTCACTTAGCTGGATTCTCACAATGTCTGAAAGAAACCGTAAGTTTGCCATTTCACGTTGTTTGCTAAAATAATTAGAGTGTTTGCTTTGATTTCGTAGAAGCTGTTTTATAGAAGAGCACTTTAGTTCTTACATGCATTGTTTTCCCTGTTGGGTAGGAAAAAAAAAGTTTAACCTAAATGTTCTTAGAGAGCCTGAAGACTTGTTTGACATATTGGATCTTGCTGAAACCTTTTATTTTTTAGCTTTCGCTGCTAGGGAGAAAGTTTTACACTCGATTTTGTCACAGGCGTATGTAATGATGTCTTGGTACCATGCGGGAAATCAAAGCTCCAGGCTATGCTGAGAATTTAATGACTGAAAGTAATTAATTGGGAAAGAAGTTTTGATAAAATTTAATTTGACAGTTTTCTGAAAGTGTCTTGAGTCAAATTAACAAAGGTTAATTTAATAAAAAAAATATTATGAAATTTTGGAGGAACTATTAAAATTGATATATTATGCCAGATATGCCTTGAAGATAGTATCACAGTTAGTAAAATTTTTTATTTTCAATAATTTCATTAATTTGAATCAAAAAATTTGACACGAATTATTCAAATAAAAAATAAAAATTACTAAGATACCAAACGAAAAAAACCCCAAACCTTCAAATTTTAGAAAATTATTTAATTTTTAAATAATGATTATTTTTGTAATCCCATAAAAAAAATTTTTAATAACTGATAAATCTAGATTTTCAAAATAATTTTTTTTTCCTCTGTTTTAAAATTTTTTTAAGTATTGATTTTGTAATTAAAAGTAAATTTTGGACAAATAATAGTGAAAAAATATTTATTCACATTTATTACAAACAAAATAAAAATAAATTTATACAAACAATAATACAAATTAAATATAAATACAACAATACAAATTAAAAACAAATTTTGAAAAAATAATAGTGAAAAAATATTTCTTCATTAATTACTAATTTTCTACATTTAATATTAATTTATGATAATAGAGGTACTATTTTTAAAACATTTTAATATATCAAAATAGGCATTAGTTTCATTAAATTCGAGTGAAGCTGAAATAAAAAAAAATGCAAATTTTTAAAATGACGATATTATTAAAATAATTGATATTATATGTTAAAATTTTATTATTTTGAATGTTTCATACCTTTATTTCTTAATGATTATACAATAATTTATTGTTAAATAAGTAATTATATTATAGAAACTATATGCGCCATCAAATTTTATATAATAATAAGCAAAAATTACAAATTATGCATCTTTGTATTTTTTTTATCTTTGAACAAATGTTTCTGGTTCCTATGTTATATTTTATGTAACAATGAAGCTGTTATAAATTATTAAGTTGGAATATGTAGTTTAGGATAAGTATTATTATTTTTTGCTAATTGCCTTCTTCATCATCGTGTTGAAAACTTGGAGGTAAGGAGATGTAAGTCATTTGTTGCATACAGCTTAAAATAGATGAAATATGCATTTGTTAACACCCAATTGCGAATTAATTGTAAATATTCAACTATACAATACAAATAATTCTTACATTGCATTTACTTTTGTTTTGCAGGTTTTTAAAACATTCAGGTTCATCAGTACAGATAGATGCACACATTTCAAAATATATATGGAGGATATTCAAAATTGTAATTTTATGAAGCTCATTATAATTAATACATTTAGTTAATGTTATATACTACATAACAATATAGTTCAGTAAACAATCTCTCTTGATCTATTGGACAGGTGTAATTCTATTAATGGACATGTCTATTTGTCTCGATCTGGAAACTAGTAACTCCTTTCGACTCTAGAGTATTATTGTACCTATGCGTAAATGCTTAATTAATAATTCTGCTTAATGAACGTAAATTACAAACATTTGCAGAGCTATGGTACTCACTATTTGGTACACGATTTGTCAATAAATGTTAATAAATATATATTTAATGATGAAAAAAACCTTTTTTAAAGACATCAACAATATATATATATTACATTTATCCAAGATGCATCTCAGTACAACAAAAATGTATTAAATTTTAATCAAAATTATTGTTTTGTAGGTCATATAGGACAATAAATTGTTCTCCGATACAGATACGCATTATAAATGTTTAATTGCAAATTTTTATGCAAATAATCTACATTATCTATCATGGTCTATACAAATATTTCTTATTTCCATTAAAGCATTTACATAATGTCACATTTCATAGGATAATACATAAATAAATTTAAAAAAAGTTATTATTCGTAGAGCCCATACTATGTTAAAGAGTTATCAGTATTTATTTTTTTATCAGAATGGAAGAATTTTAATTTATCTTATGATGAAAAAGGATTTTTAATGATGGAATTTTAGTGATTTTTTTGAAAATGATTTTTTATGCATACACAGATGTTATTTATTAATTTTTATTGCAAATTTAATACAGAATATATTTATAAGAATTATAAAAAAATTATTTTCAGTGTAATAGCCATTCAGTGTAGTAACTGTGTTTTCGGTGCAATAGCTCTTTTGTCGACCTATCATACTATATTTTGATTTAAAAGATAAGAACTTTTCTTGAAAAACAAGGGATAGTGATAGGGTTAAGGTGATAAGGTATCAACTTTATAACGATAACAATAACTTTGAATTCATCATAATAATAAGGTTGATTTTGTTCCACTCCTCCACAATAATCTTTCAGAGTCCAGCAAATATCTTATATTAAAAATCCAAATCTACAATAATCCATAGGATACATGTAAGAGGACTTGAATGGGATGCATTTAAAAGTAATAGCCCTAGTTGCAGTTTCATTTTTCATTTTTTTTTTCAAATATAGAGCAGTACATTAAGAGGTATGACAGGCAACCTTATCCTGAAGGAATCTAACACAATCTTTGGGTAAATTGATGAAATGACTTATTTAAAAGTAGATGTTAAAAATATATCTCATAGTAATACGAGTTTATTTTCTTATTTTTTCTAATTTAATTATTACTAATTGACATTTTTCAATTTTCCTTATTTCAGTAGTTTCATAAAACTATTAGCTAAACATGTCTTGGTTTCTCTGAACCAACATTTTCAGTCTTTTTCACTTATTTGTTTGTATCCAAACTTCATTCAATTGTAAATACGTAGTTTCATTTTCACTTGCCTTATAATTTTCGTACAACAACCCACACAAAATCTTATGCTGATAATACATTATTTTTGGTTGCTCTTATGCGTTTTTATTTGTATTAGCTTTAAATATGATAATATAAATGTGCTTAAAGTCTCTGTAAAGATTTAAAAATATTTCGAAATATTGCTTTCTGGAATTGAAAGAGGACCCTTTTTTTAAATATGAGGTGCAACTTTCAATACAATAAGGTGTATGCATCTGTGTTGAGTTTGAATTTTTTACTTTTTGCCAATCAAGTATAAACTCTAGCTAATATTTCCTTCTTTAATTAATTATGTCATTTATTTTACTTGTAAAAATATTAAAAACCATGCTTTTCCCATATTTTTTAATACTCGAATAAGAATATTTTTCTTAGTCTAATGCAAAAATATACAAAAATGAATATAAAATCGATGCCATTCCAAAGAAAGTGAAAGAAAATGGCAATTGATAACTTGCCCTAGAACCTTTACTTTTAAATCCGAGTATTTTAAATTCTGATTGTGGGAGTAAGGACATTCTGAAGATTTGTAGATTTCCCTTTCCTGGATTTTCTTCTATGCAAATACTGGAAAGTTACTCATAAAACTTTTTCCAATCTTACAGTTTCAAGCCCTATTTTTCAACGCTGACAAACAAAAAATCTTTTACTAACCTAAGCAGAAAGTGAAAAAAAAAAAAAAAAAAAACGGCAATAAATGTTAATTATTAAAGTGAAAAATTAAATTGAAAGAAAATGGCAATTGATAACTTGTTCTAGAACCTTTACTTTATAAATCCGAGTATTTTAAATTCTGATTATGGGAGCAAGAATATTCTGAAGATTGGTAGTTTCCCCTTTCCTGAATTTCCTTTCATGCAAATATACTGGATATTCACTCATAAAACCTTTTATACTTTTACAGTTCCAAACCGTATCTCGACGCTGACAGACTAAAATGGTTTACTTATTTAAAGGGATTCATGAGTTAAGTACTTATAAGACGAGATCGCTGAAATTAATGTCTTTATAGAACTTGCATTAATAATACATTGCCTATACAAATTCACATGTTTTTAATAGTCAATGTAATAGTTAGCTATATCTCCCATTGCATTTAAGTATTGTAAATATATTCTGAAGCAGACTACTAATCCAGTCTGAAGGTTGAAATCTTCCATTTACTTTCCAATCAAATCATTAACAAATAATCCATAGCAAGATCTTTTCCGCAGAAATAAAATATAAAGGCACATAAGATGTATAACTCTGATAGACTAATGTATTCCTCAGCAATTTCTAGATTATTATAGTGAAGCTTTATTCCAATGCTCTTATATCAAAAATCCTTATTAGTGTATAATAAAAAAAATATATACATAATGTTAGGTAATTCAGATTCATATTAACTTATTTATATTTGGACAAAGATCGTTAAATAAAAATGATGCAACTTTGAATAATTATCACCATTACAATATTAAATAAAGAAAGAAATTTAAAGTTAATTGTTAGTCCTTAATAAAATGAGTTATTGATGTAGATCTAAATGAGCTCCTTGATTATATTTATCTGTATTTTAGAAAAATGAATTTTTGCGACATGTATCAAAAATTTGCAATCATTAAAGTTCTTAAATATTAAAATCAATTCACACATTTGCAATATATCCTTTGATAATCTCGATAAAGTGATAATCGAAAAACTATTTTTTTTAAGTTACGCCATTAGACATGGTATTTTTATAATGGTTGGAACTGATTTTTTTATACACATAATTTCTTTAAATGGTAAAATAAAGATTAAAATTGAACGATGTGATTGGTTTTGAATGTTAAACAACACTGAACAAAAAAAATTATAAAACAAAAACATCATTGGAATTATGTTGAGTTGAACACGAAACAAGATGAAGATTCTTTCCAGCTTGTGGCAATGCATTGCAGTTATTTTAGGCATTTAGCTAACATGAATAGATTAATGTATGATTGGGATTTTCACAAATTATAATGGTTCTCAATAATATTAAAAGGAAATCTTAAGATGATGATCATATTTTAAATATCAGCAAAATAAGCTACTTGTATTGAAATTCCATTTCAATTTACATTCGAATTGTTTTAAGTTGTTCTTATGTGAAACATTATACCACAATTGTGGGGGTGTTGCCAAAAATCAATAAGCGTAAATTCCAAAACATATATCAAATTTCAGGAATATTATAAAAAAATTAAAAAATAAGTTAATTCATATGTATATAATTTACCCAAAAATTAAACAAATGTTTTACTTTATCTATACGATTTACTTGTAATGTTTTGGAACAAACTTTGGAAGCCGAAAGATGATATTTTTTTTTTTTACGAAGTAGGGTTGGCAGGCTTACGCTTAACAATCTGCAGCTATATTAGCCGGGTAATTACATTTTAAAATAGATTCCGAACCACTACAAATAGTAATGGCACCACCGAGATTCGAACCTGAAACATGTGTATCCGAGTGCTATCCCTCGGCCCTCTGGACCCATAATGTATCTCAATGTGTACATATTTTAAGTTGTAAAAATATGCACACATTGAAAGATAGACCATTTATCTGTCCAAGTGTATAATAATCAACCTGTGGAATAAAATTTAAAAAAATGGCAAAATATTTGTCCAATATTTAAAGGATAAAATCAACTGTTTCAATATTATAAAGAGCTCTGCTCTGGAATCAGTTGTAATTACTATTAATTAGCAAAATTTTTATAAACGTATAACCAAAGATTTACCACAAGTGAAATTAAATTGGATGATTATAGTCTAAATTTCAGCGAAATATGCTAAAGCACAAACACTGAAACTCATTTAAAGTCATGATCACTGCAATTAATGTAATTAACTCATAAGGCTATAATGTAAATTAACTCATAAGACAATAAGGTAAATTGACTCATATGACAACAATATAAGTTAACTCATAAGACAGCAATGTAAATTAAGCCAGTCTCGTACGAATATGAAATAAGAAATTGCGAGAATTTTCTCACAAACAATGTTTCTAAAATTTGAAAATAATATCATTAAAATACATTATAAAATTTTTTTGTTAAGATATAGTAAAAAGAATATGCACAAAAATAAATGATATAAAATTTAAATTATTAAATATCTGACCTCAATAAAAATGAATTCAAATAAATAATTATTTCAATACGTTTCATTCTGCCAACTATTGCATAATAATTTTGCAAATATTATTTAACCAACGTGGCTATTATTCGACAGAGTTATGACCAGATACTTTAATAATTTAAATTAATCATCCATAAAACCGAAATGGAATCTTCAAATGATGACCACATCTTAAGCCCCAGTAATATAAGCGAAGTACTATCCCCAGAACGTATTGAAATTCCACAATCGTTGCAGTTTCCTACAAACCAATAGCACTCCACACAAATTGTTATAGAGCACTCTAGTACAAATCTCAGGGGAGCCATTGTCAGAGGAGATAGATATAGAAAAAAAATATGCACAAAAATAAATAATAAAAAGTTTAAATTATTAAAAGTCTAACCTCAAGAAAAATGAAATAAATTAAATAGTATTTTAATGCGTTTCATTCTGCCAACTAAGGTATAATAACTTTACAACCAACATAGACTATTATTAGACAAAGTTTTAAGTAAATATTTTAATAATTTAAATTAATCATCCATAAAACCGAAATGGAATCTTCAAATGATGACCACATCTTAAACCCCAGCAATATAAGCGAAGCACAATCCCCAGAACGTATTGGAATTCCACAATCGTTGCAGTTTCCTACAAACCAATAACACTCCATACAAATTGTTATAGAGAACTCTAATGTAAATCTCAGGAAAGCAGTGGTCAGAATAGATAGATATAGAAAAAATATGCACAAAAATAAACATTAAAAAGTTTAAATTATTAAATATTTAACATCAAGAAAATTGAAATAAAATAAACAATAATTTCACTCTGACCACTAAGGCATAATAACTCTATAAATATCACGTAACCAACATGGGTTATTATTAGGCAAAGTTATAACCGGGTATTTTAATAATTTAAATTAATCATCTATAAAACCGAAATGGAATCTTCAAATGATGCAGTTCCTACAAACCAATACCACTCCACACAAATTGTTATAGAGCACTCTAGTATAAATATAAGGGGAGTCGTTATTAGAGTAGATAGATATAGAAAAAATATGCACAAAAATAAATAATAAAAAGTTTACATTATTAGCTATTTAACATCAAGAAAAATGAAATAATAAAATTTGGCAATCGTTTCATTCCGACCAATAAAGCATTATAACTCTGTAAATATAACGCAACCAACATAGGCTATTATTAGGCAAGGCTATAGCCAGATGCTTTAATAATTTAAATTAATCAGCTATAAAACCGAAATGGAATCTTCAAATGATGACCACATCTTAAACCCCAGCAATATAAGCGAAGCACAATCCCCAGAACGTATTGAAATTCCACAATCGTTGCAGTTTCCTACAAACCAATACCACTCCACACAAATTGTTATAGAGCACTCTAGTACAAATCTCAGGGGAGCCGTTGTCAGAGTCTTGTCGCAATCAACGTGCGTGCACCTTGAAGGCTAAATCATTGAAATATATAATAACTGTCCTGTTGTAGGGAGATAATGGTCCCACGCGCACAGAGCCCCACAATGGAATCGATAACTATAACTTTCAGGATTCGCCTCTCTGCCTCGCAATAATTTAGTATCTATGGTAAGATAGGGTCTCTTCCCTCCCAGTTCCTGGAGTTTCTGGAGTATCCTGGAGTAAAGGAGTGCATATTATGATTCAGAAAATTCGTGCGCGAGATATGAAGGTTTTCCAGCCTGAGTTACGGATATAAACTTGGTTGGAAGAGAATTTTTATGTGAGCTAGTTTCAAAGAAGGACTAACAAAAGGAATATGCGAGGGATTCTATTTTTATATTTAAAGAAGTACCTTACAGAGATACGGATATTTTCTTTAAAGTTTTTATCTTTTATTTATTTATTTTTTGCATATTTTATTTTTGGAGTTTTTGGCATGAATTTTATATAGAAAGGTTTAAGATATTAATTCAGATGAAGTCAGTATTGAAATAAAATTATGGACAGGTATATTTTTAGATTGTATTTTTAAAATATCGTATTAGTTTTCAATTTATTTAAAACGTCTTAAATTATTCCTAAATAGTTTATGTCCTTTAGTTTATATATTCTTGTTTTTATTTTCTTGAAACATTCCACATTTAAATCTGTATTGTTTCAAAGCTTTTGATCCATAGGGTATTCAAATCTACTTCTGAAAAGCTGCAGGGTTTTATTTATCGAGAATGAAACTTCAGCAAGAAGTATTTTATTTATAAACCTGAAAAAATATTTGATTTAAAGTCTATTATTTTGGTCAAATACAAAATTTGATTACTATAGTTGCCTGGAAAAAATAAGTTAATTTTTGTTACTTCAGTTACTTAAAAAACCAAGATGCATTTATTAACGAATTTTCTTTTTTCAAGACCTAAAAGTTTACAGTTAATTTAAAATGCTTTCAAAGTACATTTACTATTTAATATCATAAAAATGTTCATTTAATGCAATTGACATATATTATTTTAGTCCAGATATAATAATAGGATTACTTTTGATGCTTGCATTTTGTACACACTAAGAAATCTCATAAAAAGTTACCAAAATGTATGGTTTATTTAAAAATAACCAACTTATTATAATTTTGTAAATATTTGATTAAAGACTCAATAACGTAATTTGCAGAATTTGCTAAATAAAATAACTGAAACCTAACTCGCAATCTTTTAAATATTTCGGTATTTTAGAGAAATTGTATTACAAATTCTAGATAATTTTTATTATTTTTTGATCAATTAATGATTTGAATGTAAAGGAAGTAAAGATAAAAAAAGGTTTTCAAAGAATAAGAATTCATATTCACATAGAATTATAATTTAAAAACACCTACTCGAGAAATTATTCCTATAAATTATAACTGAAGTAACGAAAATAATGCCGATTACAGTTTTCTTTTTTAAATAAAAATAACATTTTTTTTATCTAATATAATCAACTTACATAGAAAAATAAATAATTATTGAAATTTAATGCAATAAACTGGATACATAAAGTCCAAGTAATACATCATTCATACTGTTAATTATGAATTCTATACTGGTATGCGAATACTGATATATTAATTACATATTGTTGTAATTAGAAAGAGTAAAAGTTAATTTTTTTAAAAATTAAAAAAGACTTAAATTAATAAATGAATACTAAGATTTAACACTATAAATTTAATAATATTACAAAACAAATTTATTATATATTAACAATCATAAATGTTCTATTGTCTCTAATAACTTAATGATAAATATATTTGTAATTTTTTTATTGATACTTTGTATAAGTTTATAAAATAATGATTGATTGCTTATTGATTTTTAATTTTTTTTAAACATATAATCGATATCTGTATTGAATTTAAAAAAAAAAAATAGATGTTTATTAATTTGCGAAAAATAATAATTTTTATTTCAAACAGAAAATAAATAAATAAAAAAAGAAAAGAATATAAATACTAGCAAATAAGCAATAAGACGCACATATATGAATAAACATACATATATGAATAAAAATTATTGTTTTTCAATCTTTACTAGGAATATGAATATTCCCTTATACAACTGTTCCATTTATTGTATGGAATTCAATGTATTATCTGCGAGTTGAACATTCCCATGTTTGTGTACATTTCAGCCAGAATTTGAAAGCACATCATAAGTTCAACGGATATCTGTATTACAATCATTTAATCCATTCTTGGAGTTTCACAGCAATTTTCAAATCCCAGTCGTTCCTTGAAGCTGACGTCTTCCTGTATAAATCTTGTAAATTCCAATGTTCTACATCGATTCATCTACATTCTATATTTGCACTGATAAGATGTGAATGATAAATATTTATCTGCCTGAACGACAAGTTAGGTGTGGCATCGGTGCGTGTTCACCCAAAAGCGGAGGAAACTGATGGATAAAGTTCATTGATACGTGACATGATTTAGATGTCTTCAAATCAAATATGATGCTGAATTTTGGGTGTTAGACGAATCAGATATCCAGTATATGTTTTGATTGACATAAGTAATTAAAAATATATATCTTAAATCATTTCTGGTAAACTAAAAGCAAAATATTATCTAACTAATGTATATGGCTTCCTATAATTTGCAAATAAAATATTAAATAAAGATAAAATTTTCTAATTTAACATTAACGTATTTTGAATTAGAATATTATTTGTGTTAATTATGCAAACGTTAAAAAATTAAAGTGAATTTTATTTAATAACATTAATTTCTTTCAAGAAAAGTAATGTGGAAAAAAAATTATAATTTTAAATTCTGATTATAAAAATTCTAATTCTTCTGATAATTTAAATTCTAATTCTAAGATTCCAAAATTATAATCCATTTTCAAGAAATTGAAAGATCTTGTTTGAATTATAAGCATTTAAACCATTCTATAGTGTGTTTTATAGTTGTTGAATTTAACTTACTGCTACATTATGTAATAATTTGATGATTTTTTAATGAATTAATTTTAATACATTTTTTCCTCTCATCAAGTTTTTGGAATTATGCAAGTGATTGATTTTTCGGACGATATAATTAAGATTTAATTTTTTTAATTTTAGTTTTAAAACTTGGTAATTTATTACTTATGTTACTATTCTTGGATGTAAACAATATGAAGTCATATAAAATATTACTACTGAAATTGAGATATTTTCCCTAAAAAAGCAAAAACAAAATTTCCATACAAAAACCAACAGTTTAATTTAGTTGAATAATTTCTTTTGCTATCCAGTTTTATGAATGGAGGCATATCAACTACAAATATGATAGAGTAAATCATCAAAAATTTACCATTTTTGACTAAATTTATGATATCATAACATAAAAACAATGACAATTTTTAAATAATAATTGAAAATTAATCTATTTTTTCATTTGTACTTGTGATTTAATATAAATAATTTAGAAAATCCTTAAAATCTTGCATTTTAATCACATCACACACAAACTAGACATATTTGTATTCACATAATACATTATTAACTCAAACTGAATAATGTAATGTTATTTTAAACACATAATATGAAGTAAAAAAATTGTAGAATATTTTGTGAAAGAAGCAATACGCTTTTTTTTATAAGTTCTCCAAGTCCTTGATTCATTCAATCAATATTTATTAAATTTCAGAATAATAATGTTAAAAATATGTATGGTAATTTTTCAAAGTACAATATAATAGCATCGCATACATATATATAATAGCCTTCAAAGTACAATATAGAAGCATTCTTTTAAAATCATACATTATTAATAAAAATGATGTATAAAACAATATAAATATTCCTACCTGATTGTTTGTCAAAACTGGCTGTTTCATTTTTTTACAGTAATCCAATTCCTTTTACAAAATAAAAGTCTTTGATAAAAGAGAAATGATATTTGAAAATATACAATTATTTTGGTTTAAAAACATGATGACACACTTCATAATAAAACGAAGAAAAGCAAGTTCAGAAACGGTGTAATAAATAATGTACATAAAATTTCAGTATAGAATAGAAGTCAATAAATATTTATTTTTTAAGAAAATACGAAGCCTTAAAAAATCTATAGAACACTAAAATAAGTGTAAAGAAAACATTTAGAAAAAATAATTACAAAGAAGAAAACATGGAAACAGAAACTCTTTTCTTATATCGATCTGAAAATAGTTAATCTGCTTTCTACAAAGCAGCCATTTGCTTTAAATTGTTACTTCGAGCTAAACCTAAGAAGAAAAGCGAAACAGGAACATACGAAATTCCATTGTAAAAGGATTCAACCATTAATTTTGTGTGGGCTATGATATAACATCAACACACTTCAATGTGCAAAAAAAATGTTGCAGCATTTATCGCAACTACCACTTAGAAGAAATGAAAATTAACCATTAAAGCATTAGGAAAGCTTTCTTTTAGCATCATTAGAAGTACAGAAGTTCCAAACGCTTTTTCAAATTGAAAAAAAAATAAGTAAATAGGATTTAAGAAATGCGAAAAACTAAATGAAGTATTTGCAATATTATTTGTTTAAATGTAACTGATTATTGGGATATGACTATATATTGTCATTGCAGTTAACGAATATTGTATGCCCCCACATACAATATTCGTTAGGTGCGTTTACCAAAATAATGTAAATAATTCTCAGCTATTGTGTAAACAAGTATTTATTTTTGAAACCCTATGTAAATCTAACATTTAGAAAAATATTTTTACTGTGAATAGTTTTGAATAAAATAGTTAAAAAAATACTGAAAAAGTCTGAAAATCAAAGAGACTGAATTTTAAAAGTAATTTATCTACTTTTAACAAAAAGAGGGAATTGCTTTAAATCAGTTCGCTTATTTAGATTCTATAATTCGTGTATTTAGATTCTAATTCGATTCTGTTCTTCAGATTCTATTCTCGTAAAGAAATTATATTGTTTTTGTATGGAATATATGTATATATAGTATATATTTATCACGCCATATCATAATTAAGGTCTGCAGCAGACTTACAGACATTTTTAGATTAGATATAGACTCGAGAACTCTGAAAATCCCTGGCCTTCGAACGGACTGAACTTGTGATTTAATCGTACATCGTGTCGTGCAGTCACTCGGTCATTCAGGCCCATGTTACAAGGTAAACATGTATATCAATAACAAGAAAACACGTATACTAATTTACCTGCAGCATTAAAACCCCGTTACCATTTATTTGTATTAATTAAATTAAAAAATAAGTCTCTTAAATATTAGAAATATGAATATGTTTTCTTTATACTATTATTTAACTGAATTGATATAACTTTTCAGTTTAAGTAGGAGCACGAAGTCGAAAAAAAAACACTGTTTTTCCTTAACTGAATATTTCAGAATTTTTTTTCATATTTGTATACGGCACAACCTGCACCTTCTTAGGTGGTTACATCGGAGGTCAAAACACAATAAATAAATAGAAAAAGTGAGAGTTCCATTCTGATAGGAGTGTTGTGTCCCTTTAACCCCACGTGTGGGCTATTGTTTTTAGAGAAATTTAACACAACAACAAAGACAGCAAATGAGCTCGAGCAGTGAAGAATGGATGGAATGTCTTGTAAGTGTTCCCAAAGATAGCGAATTAAACTAAAATTCAGAATATTCTGTAAGGTAATGGAATTACACAGAATCATAACAGCAATAAAAATATTGAAAATTCAGATTTCAACAATGGAGAATTCGTTAATGGGTTTTATTTTGAAAAATAACAACAAAATGGAAAATTAATAAATCTTCCAAATTTTACAAACACAATATTGTGTCACGCTTACCTGGTGTCAAGATCATTTACCGAGTTCTGAAGTGTTTTCTAATCAGCAAATTTACTATTAGAAAACATGTAAGAAAATTGCAAGATTACTATTAAACGATTGCAAAAATTGCAAGATTACTATTAAACGATTGCAAAAATTGCAAGATTACTATTAAAAGATTGCAAAAATTGCAAGATTAATATCGTCAACTAGCATTAATTTGTGTAACTTATGAAAGTGCCTTTTTAAAATGAACAGAGAATAAATGCATTCTACTGCGGATGAAAGCAACTATAGAACGATTATTAATTATACGAGATAATCAAAGAACGAAAGTAATCTTCGCAGCACTCCAGAAAGCAATCATTCGTCCTCTAGGATACTAGAATATCTGATAAATATGCATTATTTGCTTGTGGAAAATATGATATAAATAATATATGATTTAATAGAACACTTTCCCTTATCATATGAAAAAGTTGTTCTGAAAAATGAATGAAATTTTTATCAATAGTCATCATATATTGATGAATTGTCTTTTTATAACTGAAAATGTGCCAAAAATAACATATACTGTATTTATACAAGAACATTACATCGGAATTATGAATTGGTTTCTCATATTGAAGAAGGAATGTTTATATTTCATTTTCTTCCAAATGATCAAATGTAAATAAAATCTAAAACACAGTTTTTATTATAATTTGATAATATTTTAAACAGAAAATAATATTTATTTTACATATGAAATGATTAAATATGTCGAAAAGGATAAATAATAAATATACTTTAAACATAATATAAAATTGACAAGAATTAAATTAAAGTTTTTTTTTTCTATTTTGAAATTGCTACTTAAATGAATAATGCCTGTCTTCTATAAAAATAAATATAAATTAAGAGTAATTTTTGCTTATTAAAATGTTGACGAGAAATGAGTTTAAAAATTTTTATCGAATCAAACTCATATGTATGTTGGTGTAGTAAAATTGGATACGCGTGCTGAAGAATTAAGAAAAGCAATGAGATTTTGTAAAGATTAACACAAAGGCTAGCATTTAAATTAATTTATAGGAGCATTTTGAACTACAGTGCAGCGGCAGAATTAATAAAAATATATGTTTATTTTGTGAGAAATTTTAAATATATATGTTGTTTGCAATGAACTGATGCATATTATTCGATGAAAAATTTCCTCTGTTATTGAAATATCATTTATTGCTAATTTTGCGTTGCTGGACACGAGTTGACTAAGGAAATAATTAATTCCCTCCCATTCCTAAGATAATTGTAACTAAATATTTTCAATATAAACGGATTGTTAAAAAATTCATGTAACTGGTTATTCTGTGTAATGGGGCCACCTGGATCGTCAATTATGCATTTTCTTAGAAACATCATTGAAAATTGTCCAACAATAGTCTGACAATTTTTGTAATGGATCGTTTTCCCTTCTAAATTTTCACAATACCCACGTGAAAACACTCATAATGCTCATCTCTTACTAGGTAACAATTTTTTGGAAAGAAGTCCAAATGTCACTAAAGGAAATGTATTTTTAGAGAATTTGAAGACAAGATAGTGTGGCCAAATTTCTTGTATGTAGACAATACGCCCATCAATAAAATTCTTTGACTTTACATTTACTAAGAAATTCGTAGACACAAGGCGAAAAGCATTTCAAGATCCTTCTCATATTGTTGGAACACACTTTAAAAATTTGCTTTCTTAAAGATCATACTCATCAAGTTCATTCTTGCCCATACCTTTCATACAACTTTTCGTTAATCCATGTTTTATGTGCAAATGCAGTAGTAGGAATTTTTTTTTGTCTCTCCTAATGGTTGATTTCTCGCATTCTTCTCTCCAATATTATGTAATATTGTATTTCGTATATCCAAATTAAGGAGCCCATGAGAAGATTTACCTCTTTCAAATCACGACAACTATCTTAGCTGTTTTTGATGTATTGCAGGCAGTTCATCAACGTTTCTTTCATAGAGGCAGAGTGTCTGACTGTAATGGATGGAAGTCGGTTCCCAGTATGCAATCAATACTGCTTTAAGACTTGTTTTGAATGAATAGCCACCATTTCGAAGGGCCATTTTCTATTTTGAGAACCTTCATTAAGCTGTTGAAGTCATAACAGAAAACAAGGTTTTTTTTATCTTGCATAAAAAAAGTTGAAATTGATCGTAAACGTTGCAAAACGGAGTTACTCGAGAATCTTTACGGTGTAAATTTCATTCTCTAAGCTAGAGTCACTTGCCGATGCAAAAATATATAAAATATCTCGGATAGCTCAAAATTTCTAATAATATTATTAAGTTCTTCGTTAGACAGAATGTGTGGCGTAGGTATAGCATCATCATTATGTGAGGCAGTAACTGTTAAAGACTTTAGAGCATAACATGAAATGGGAAACCGCTTGCATATCAGATGTTATATTCAGGTATTGCACGTTCGAAGTGTTTTCTTTGTGATTGCTCTAATTGAACCATGGAGGAGTAACAGCCATTTACATGATAAATTTATTCCCTTCAAATCACAGAAATGACATTGTCATTTTCTTTTTGTTTCCTAGTCAAATGAATAATTTCATTGAACAAGAATTACGACATATATGTGGGGAACAAAGCTTGTAATGATTTCCAATTTGCATCTGAAACAATGCTGATTCCCTCTTTTTCACTATAAACAACAACAAACGTTATGCAACAATTTTGACTTCCAAATGTTATATCTCCACATTAAGTAGAATTAACATACATACCATCACAGCATTAAAATGTATAATGCGCTTAACTAAAATGCAAATTCACTGCAATCATTTCTTTCCTACACAAAACACTGCGTACAACTAACAGCTATCACGTTTTAGCTAAGGCAAGAAACAACGTCGACAGCTAGACAGGCGTCGCAGCCTTCAGACAAATTAGCATCACAGGGTTTACTAGGCAGTAGCAATACTTTTTTTTTAAAAATGATGTCTTTGTGCTAGCTTTTCTAGTTTTATTTTTTAAATACGTACTAGTAATATTTATATATTTTATTTCCATTCAATATATGGAACATATATTTTAATAGATTTCTTTTTGTAAGCTTGGCTTTGTAATTTACAAATTATTATAATTTGTAAATTTTGCTACATAAATATTCATATTCCAATATTTAATTTTTCACGTATTTCAAGAAATGTGAGGGACACAACTGCCTCCGTATGTCCTAAATCAAAGACATTTGCTTACTATTTATATCATTTTTGCGTTAAATGTCCCAAAATTAGTAAGAAATGAGGATTTTCATGTTAAAAAAACTTATGTATTGCACAGTGTAATCAGAATATAATTTAATGAAAATTAATTTTTTATAATATTTAAATGCACATATGTGTTCGTTTAAAAAAAATAATAGTAATTAAATTAGTATGAAATATAATTTGAAATTTTGAAAATGAAGGCGTTTTAAAAAATAATGTATTTTATTTTAAAATAATTTAAATATAATTCGAATTCAGGAGCAATACTTTGTTCACCTTTGCTTCTAATAATTTACAGAACACATATAAAATTTTTAAGAAAGAAAAATTAAAGAGAAAAATAAAAATAAAATATGCAACTTCTTTCTAGAATTGTTTAATCAAAAAGATTTACATTCAAAAAAAGTTAATTTATTTAATAGCAGTATTTTTTTTTTATTACCTTGAGTCAAGTTTTATTTTACAATTTAAATGTTTAAAAACTTGAAATCAAATACATCTAATTTAATGTTATATTATAAAAAAAAAAAAATTTAAAATAAACTGGCTATTCTGTATGGTTATAATATGATTTTTTTTGAATTTGTAACAGCTGGGTTTTTTTTATACTGATTGCATTGAAATTCATTTATTTTAAAGAAATACAATTTGTACTTTTAAAGTTTTTTATTTTAAATTGAAGTGTAGATATTATGAAAGAAAAACATGGTTTTTTGCATAAAAAAAGTTTTAATTTATTTTTTTGCAGACAGAAAGTAAACATAATTAATGAATTTTTTATTGTTTATTTTGTTCATTATATTAAAATACAATTAAATCTTTTTTAAAGTAATATTGTTATTTTTTTTATTTCCTTTTGAAAAGGGAATGGAAATGTATCAAATTTATTTCTTTATTAAAAAACTCGCAAAAGATACTGACGTTTGAGTTCTGACATAAAAAATGACTCAATAATTACAATAAAATCAAAAATAATTCTTGCGATAACAATTTTTTTGATTTATGCTGCACAAGGAATTGTATAATTATAATAAAAAGTATTTTTATAATGAAATTTTTTATTTCTTTTTAACAGATTTTTAATACCATTGAATTGTATCTTATTTAATGTTCCTTAGAACAAAAATAGATAAAATAATTATAAATTTATTAATACTTATGATGTGGCTTTTAATAAATGCATTCCAAATTTTTCGATGGACAAAAATATGCTATTTTCTATACATGTAGAAGATAAATTAAATTTATATTTATAAAGATAATATAAAATAGCTTATAATAACTTAACTGCATTCATGTTTACTGTTAAAATATGAACGAAATAATTTTAATAAAGTAAACATTTGATAAAATTAGAAATTTGTGCTTCAGATAATTCACTTTCTAGTAACAAAATATAATTTAAATATATATTTTTACTAGGAAAAGACGCATGTATTCATATACTTGTATAACATGATATCTTTTACAATAGAGCTGGATATTTAACGCATATTTATTTATAGATCTATATCATGCATATGTGATTTTTATAAGGCTTCAGACTAACATACATTTTTAAACTTGATACTTGGAAAAATATTTCGATATTATGTATTCAAAATTTATGAATATGTTTTAGATTTCTTTCATTTTCTATATTGAAATATATTTGAAAATATTTTCAAAAATGATAAATTTTATTCACAAGGATCAACATTTTCTTCTAATTAATGTCAGATGTCTCTTTAATCACTTCAAAAAAATAAGACAATAAAATTGCTTCTTATTATTGCAAATATTTATCTGTCTAATGTGATAGAAATACGATCTAAAAACAAAATCGTGATTTGATATATTTAACTTTTAAATTTATTTATAATACTTTCATAAAGAAATCACTACGAAGTTTAATTTAACTCTATTTTTTATATGTTTTTGAGGGCGTCTTAAATGAGATTGAAAAGTAATATTTTACTGCAAAAATCCCATAGTCTGATAAAATTATTAAATAGTAATCAGATAATGGTTTGTTTCTATAAAATATCTATTATTGAATGATTTCTTAAAACAACATCCACAGAAATTACAGAAAAAAATATTACATTCATTTTGAATAACAAATAATTAGAAAATGCAATTTCAAATTATGTACTGTAGCATATGAATTCTTAAGAAGAATTTCCATACAGCTAACATATACGTTGCTTCGTTTAGGGAGTTCTTAAGATCTAATGATAAAAAATCACTGCATTTATTCTTACTAATTTCTCATTATTTATGATTTATTACGCATTTTATATGATGGGCCGTAGCAATACCCTGCAAAATATTTTTGAACTTATACCTAATGTTTCAAAGAACTATAAAATAATTTGTCTCTACAATAATTCCAATGCATTAACAAACTTTAGTTTCTTAGAATATGATTTTTGTTTTTTTAAAGAAACCGGAATATCATTCCAGTATACAAAAATTTTTCCTCTAACAAAATCAGAATTTTTTTTAAGTACCGTCTCTAAACAATTTTACAAAAATTCGCTCAGAAATATAATTCAAAACTTATAAACCAGATGGAAAATCTTTAACTTTGTAAATTTTATATTATAAAATGAACAAAACTTTATTCCTGTAATAGAAACAGAATTCTCTGAACCCATTTTTCACTTTGTATTATACATATTATTTTATACTCCATAGACTGAAAGAATCATAATGTTGTTATACTATATTTTCATATCATCTTTATGATTATTATTTTTTCTTTCAGCTGTGGTACATTTCGTTTCACTTATGTTAATTATACCATATCATATATTAACATTCAATATATTGTTACAATTCCTTAAATGGAAACTTTTTCACCAGTTAAAAGTTTTTATATAATCTTTTTATCAGCATCTTTTTAACATATTATAATTTTATTATCCCATTATGAGACTACATAATCCTGGATTCGTTGAAAACAAAGCAATAAAGTTAAGTTAAGCGTTCATTATATAAATGACCGTGACAATATTTCACACACAAATTCTTAGCATAAAATATCAAGAAAAAAAATTGTACAAAAAATAATTTATATTTTCATCAGTTCCTGCACATGATCGTAGATTAATCTGAAATCTAATTTAGCTGCAAAAGCTCATTATTCATATATTATATTTATTTATGATTTGGATGCGTAAAAAGGAAACACTTGATGTTCATTAAAACATGATTAATCAAAAATGTACCCATTGCATTAATTACTTATTTAGTTATATATATTCTACACAGAGAATTTTAGCATAAAATGTCAAGACAAAAATGTATAAACAAAAAGATATTTTCATCAGTTCATGCACAATGAATAATATGCAAGTAAATTAGTTTAAAATCTATTTTAACTGCAACAGTTCATTATATACATATTATATATACATATATATATATATATATATATATATATATATATATATATATATATATGATTGCGATGTCTAAAAATAAATACTTCATGTTCGTTAAAGCCATGATTAATCAATATTCAAATGTAGCCATTACATTAATTATTTATATAAATATAAATATTTCACACACAAATTCTTAGCACAAAATATCAAGAAAAAAAAAAAAAATAATCGATTTTTTCATCAGTTCATGCACATCGCACAATATGCCTTTAAATTAGTTTAAAAACTAATTCAACTGTAAAACTTCATTATTCAGATATTATATATATACACATGATTGGGATTTCTAAAAAAGAAACACTTGATGTTAAATATTCTAAATGAACATATATTCAAAAAACTGCAAAACTGCAAAATTTCTGCATTTAACTACAAAAGTTCATTATTCATATACGATATTTATTTAGTATTGGGATGTCTAAAATAGAAGCACTGATTTTTGTTAAAGCCAAGATTAATTAATATTCAAATATATCTATTGCATTAATTACTTATTTAAATATAAATATGTCATGCACAAAATATCATGGCAAAAGGAACATGTGAAAAATATTTTACATTTCATGAGTTCATGCACAATGAAGAATATGCTTGTAAATTAGTTTAAAAACTAATACTATATTTATTTATGATTGGATGACTAAAAAATAAACATATGATGTTCATAAAATCCATTTTTAATCAATATTCTAATAATATATTCATTAATTACTTACTTAAATATAAATATTCCATGCACAAATTCTTAGCAAAAAATATCAAGACATAAAAAACTATAAAAAAAATTGTTGATGGTTTCATCATTTCATGAAAATCGAACAGTACGCTCATAAATTAGTTTAAAATCTAATTTATTTGCAAAAGTTCATTAACAGTATACTATATTTATTTATGATTGAAATGTCTAAAAAAAAACTCTCGATGTTCATTAAAGCCATGATTAATCAATATTCATTAATTACTTATTTAAATATGTATATTTCACAAAAATAACATAAAATATGAAGATTATCCACAAATTCTTAACACAAAATATGAAAACAAAAAAGAAAAATTGTAAAAAAAAGTTGATATTTTCATCAATTCATGCACCATGAACAACATGCCCTTAAATTATGCGCATACCTAAGTACTTCAAACTCAACCATGTGACACTTTTTTCGGTACTACATGTCTATTTTCCCCACTCCAACAACTAACACAATTCCCTGCGTCTTTAATACGAACTAGCGAGGCAAAAACATATTACTTTTATGCATAGAAAAATAATTGAATAGTCCGTTTGAATTATTCACGCTCCCATGAAGGCCTTAAACAAAAATTCCTGCGTATATCCCGATTCTCGAGATCCGTCGATACCAGCATTTATTCTGAGGGAGTAGCCGTAAGCTTCTACCTTCTACCACTCCGCATCTACTCGTAGAAGGCGATTCGAGGAATAGTTTCTACCTGTCAAGGACAGGTGTGCCTTCCCACACACAATGATGACATCCAAGTTTCCGGAATTTTGGGTTTTCTTAGAGGGGAACAGTGTACTATGTACTCTTAATCGAAAATATTTTAGTTCCGCAGGAAATGATATGCCCATATCACTTATTATATTTGTCAGAAACCTGTTACCTGCCATCTGGAATGCATACTTCATTTTCCTTTTCCAACGATTATGGGGGTTTGTTTAAAAGATAATACGATTATTTATTGAAGGATAAGCGTTCAGAGAGGGAAATAGCTTGTTAAATATGAAAACTGATCCATACAGTTCTTCAAAGATTGCATTTTTATTAATAATTCATATTGTTTGATTAAAATGAAGCTGTTTCTTATTAAATGTAGTTAATGTCTTATTTGTGTTGTTCAGTAAATATATTTGAAACCCTAAATGATTAGAATTTAAGGATTGTTTTTATTAAATTCCTAGTAAAATAAGTCAATCAATAATGATGTTTAATAATAAAGAACAAGGATGTCCTTAATGATGTTTAATACGGATGATTAATGATGTCAATATTGATGTTTAATAATGATGTCAATAATGATGTTTGATAATGATGAACAATGATGTCAACAATTTGTTAATGGTGATGAACAATGTTTAAAATTTTCAAAATTTTTCTTTTAAAGTTTATTTTTAAATTTTTAAGAGTAAATCAATTTATATAAGTTCAATAACAGAAACTTAACCATGAAATTGTTTCACCGATCCAATACAAAATATATGATGCGAAAATTAGAAATAGAGCGCTAAAAATGTTCAGAGATTGGAAAACAAATATTCTCATTTATCACTAATGTATACATATTGAAAGAGCAATATCAAAATACCACCAGAAAATTATTCAACTTCAATATTTTTTCTGGCTTATATCTTTCTTGATTAAAATTAATTTTTTAAATTCCCAGTTAAATAAGTCAGTCAATAATGATACATGGAACAATGTTTAAAATCTTTAATATCTTTTCTTTTGAAGTTTATAACTTCTTAAGAGTAAATCAATTTATAAAAGATCAATAACTGAAGGTTAATCATAAAATTTTTTCCACTATCAAATACAAAATAAACGAGTAATAAAATATAAAAATTAGATACAAAATGTTCAGTGATTAAAACACAATTATTTACATGTATCACTAATGAATACACATTGATAGAGAAAAGTAATAAAATAATGGCGCCAGAAAATAATTCAACTTCACTTATGTTATTTCTTAGATGTTTTTAAAGTTTCTTAAATTTAATTCAGAATGTTAATTTGGCTAGTCACCGAAACTAATAATGAAAGCAAAGATTTATATTACAAAATTGCAATTACAACTGCATTTTTATTAAAAATTCATATTATTTCACTAAAATGAAACTGTTCATATTATATATAGTTAATGCTTTATTTATGGTGTTCAGTGAATGTATTTGAAAGCCTAAATGATTAGAATTAAATAATTGCTTTATTTTTAAATTCCTTATCAAATAAATCAGTCAATAATAATACATGGAACAATGTTTAAAATCTTTAATAAGTTTTCTTTTGTAGCCTATAAGTTCTTCAGAGTAAATCAATTTATAAAAGATAAATAATAGAGACTTATCATAGAACTTTTTCCACAATCAAATACAAAATATACGAGTTAATAATTATTTATTTCTTAGATGTCTTTATAATTTCTTAAATTTATTTCAGAATCATTTTCTAAAACTTGTTGGTGAATTTGGCTAGTCAACGAAACTAATAATGAAAGTGAAAAGCTTAATATTACAAAATGCAAAATTTTAAATCTACAAAAATCTTTTAATAGATCATTTTAAAAGCTTTGGTAATTAATTCTTGTAACATTTATGTAGACTTTTAACCAACGAAAGTTAGCTATCGATGTTTTAACAAATAGTACTATTTGTATAATTGACATATTTTAGCAGTTTCATAATGTAAGAAAATCCTCTCAGATTTCAGTCGCTAATACATTGCCTTAAATTACGACATAATTTCTCAATGAATCCCTTTATCAACAATTTTCTGTAATAAATGTTTAACTATTCACTGTAACATATATATAGCTAGAATGAGTAGTTTTGAAAATCCTCATCCTATCCTCAGTATCAATATTTTGAACATGTTATTTGACTATCTTATTGCATAAACAAGAATTTATATATTATCTTTGTAAACATAGAATAAATGTGAGGTTCGGATATCGTAAATGCAATAGAAGTTTGTATAGAATTTTATATTTCAGGTGTTAAAATTATTACACAATATCGGGATGAAAATAGTTTTACTCCAAGATTATCTACATTTTTCATCTTATAATTTTTGGGCATCATTAAAATAACTCACATTTTTAGTTGCATCATTCAGTGAGATGTACTGAAAGTTATCTGATTATAATTAAAGAAAGAAAATCAGAAGAATAGATTAATTAAATTGAGTTATAAATATCTGATGCTATTCTCAGAATGATTAGCATTAATCATTAATGTTATTAACAATCAATTAGGATACTGCGTATTACGGTTTCATTGTATTTTAAGTAACTTAATACAATGCATCAGAATAAATTTTTAATGAAGTAAATAATTGTTTCTATTATTATAGCTTTTTGGAAGTAATTAATAAAATATTAACATATAAAACAATTAATTTCCAGTGAATTTACATTTGAAAAATCAAGTTAAGTAATCATACATTTAAATCTGATAAACTAATTATTGAAAAACTTTTATATAATGCAAAGTGTCAGTTGATTTCTGTGTATTTCAAATAATGAAGCAAGAATATAGATAATAGCAAGTTTGAAATATATTTATAGAAATGAATTTCCAAATTATATAAACAATATAAAATACTGAGGTTGATAGGTTTAAAATAAAAATAAAGGCTAAAAGGCTAAAGGCTAATTAATTCCATAGGAATGAAGGATTTAACAATCAACAATATAAAAATTCAAAAAATAATAAAATGTTGTCCTTAACTGTAAATAAATTTTTTTTTTTAATAATTTGTTTCATGAATTCTTTCATTAATTTTATAAATTATATTTGGATTTAAAAGAAAACATCTAAACAACATTCAATGAATTTTATAATATACTTTTCTTCGAATAATACATTTTAATATAAAAATGAAACATTTATTGAGGAGAAAACAAATTATATATTAATTTACAAAAAGTAATTATATTAATACATAACATTTAACTGAATTGAATTTTAATTAGAAATATTAGTTTACTCTTTAACAGAAAAAAAATGTAAACTTTGTACAAAAAATTCTTTTTTCTTTTTTGTATCCATAAATTACCTTAATTAATTAAGTTAAACAAATTCAGGGTGTTTTTCCAATTAACACCCTGTCTCACTTTTTGATTGATGCCCTTTTTTTCACACCTTAATTTTGTTTAATTATACTACCATTTCTTTCTTTTTATTTTTAAGACTTGCTACTTGTTATAAGAAATTAAAGAATTAAAATGTTATTAATAATAATACTGTTATGTAATCCACATGATATAAAAGTTCACATTTCCAACATTGAAAAAAAAAATTACTTGGCTTGCTCATTTTGAAAAAAAAATAATTTTCCTTCTATTAATTATTAAAAATATTCCAGGTAAATTTTAAAATTAATTAACGTAAATGGAATGTAATCAGGGAACGATTAATTACTAATTTTAAAAAACATTTTTTAATTAATTCTAGGCAAGAAAAATGGGAGTTTGTTTAAATATATTACTTTTTAGTAATCATGTTCACCTAAATTTTGTTATTGCTTTCACTTAAAATATTTTTTTTTAAATATTTTTAGTGTAGATACTTAGGTCTAGTAATTTTTTAGTTAGTTTAGTTAGCTTTTTGTGAGTCTATAAAAAATTAAAATGTTATTTAATCTAATTTATTATTTGAATGATATCAAAATTAATTTTTATATAAAATTTAAAAAGTTAGATTTTATTTAAAAGCATAACATAACTAAGTAATAATCTAGATCATAATAACAAAAATTTCTGTAAAAAATAAACAGACGCATTTTATAATTTTGTAGAAAATTAAAATTAAATTGTGCAAATCAGTATGATGACACTAGGAGATAATTAATTCATGAATATGAAATTGAATAAAAATATGATTGAATGAAATATCATTGAATGAAATTGATATATATATTTGATATTGATATATATTTGACTCATATTGAATGAAAATAAAATATTTATTGGCCTAAAGTTTCTTATTAAATTGTAATTAATTATTTTTGATGTTACAAATGATTTGTCAATAAACATTAATTATGTACCTTAATTTCACTTTTATAAAATTAAAAATCGAAAAATGGATATTTATATTATTTATCTTTGTTATTGCTTTCTATTTTTGTGTCTCATTAATACATGTATCGTATTAATATTGAAGAGCATCATACTTTTTTTGGTCCTTGAAAACTTATTTTTTTCACCTTTTTGTCACCCTGTCTCAGTATTAAAAGTTATAATAGCTTAGTTGTCTTATTACTTATTAAATTTATTTCATAAGAGCGGTATATGAATTGAAGCGTTATTTTACATTTAAGAATTCACAATATTAACATGAATAATAATAATTATTAATTTAATTATTTTGAATTTGTGATGAAAAATGTAAGGATAAAATATCTATAGTTACTAAATTATTAAAATACAAAACATTTATACTTGTGGATTATCCTGAGTTTAATATTTCTTTCAATCATCTTTTTCCATCTTAACCGAATATAAATAAAAGTCGAGTTTGTATTTGGGATATTGTAGATTGCAAATCATAATAAATCACGACCTTACAACACAAGATCGTAAAAAAAAAATAAAAAAAAATAAATAAAAAAAAAAAATGAAATTTTAATATTTTCATATTGAAAATCAAAAACTGTTTTTGTACCTCAGTAGTCTATCATTTACATACACACTGGGACTTCCCAATTCTGTACAGTTTATATGTTTATATGTTTATTTATGTTTTAAACCACATTTCTGTAGTTAGGAAATCCATCAAGCTGGCCAACAGATCAATCACAGTTCATTCTCGTCTTTGCTTTTAATAAATTATATTTAATCATAAAAAAATCGTATTAAAATGTCTTTATAGGACATAAAAAGTAATTAATATTTCCTTAATTGCAAAAAGTTCCAATTGATTACCATATTTTGAACATTAATAACCTTATTGAAACGTTCTTATATTGAGATATATTTATGGTAATTATTTCTTTCATAATAATTTCCCTATTATTTCTAGGTCTTGAGCATAATTTTGATAATAATCACACATCTTTCTTTTTATCTTCGAAGAATATCTAGCATTTTTATCTCGACTTAATGATAATTCAAAAAGGTTGTAATGCTCTCATTTTATTTTCTGTTAAGTGTTTTATGTACCTCAATTGCCCATTATCTACACAGAAACTGGAACTTTTAATTCTGCGCAGTTTGTCAAGTTTTAAACCACACTGTCTTAGTTAAGAAATCTAACACGCTGTCCAATAGACCAATCCAATTTCACATTCATGTTTCTTATAAATAATATTTAATCATATGATGTCATATTAAAATGTCTAATACATAATCATATGAAGCCATATTAAAATGTCTTAAGTACATAAAAAGTAATCAACATCTGCTTAAATGCAAAAACTCCGATTGATAACCATATTTTAAACATTAATAGCCTAATTAATATTTAAAATATTTCTTGAGATATATATCTTGAGATTATTAATTAATTAATTTATTTATTTGATTAATTTATAGTTATAACCCTATTATTTTTTTACCTCGAGCATAATTTAATTGATGTTGATAACAGAGGTTTTTCTTCATCTTCGAAGAAGGCCTAACAATTTTGTCTTAAACTTTACAGAAATCTTTCATTGAACAATGAAAAGCGGTATAGCCAGGAGCTAACCTTTTACAGTGACTATGGAAAACGATTCGTCTTTGAAATATGGCCTCGATCCCCAAAAGGCAATGATAGGACTAACATGACGGCGTTTTGCACTTCCCCAAGAATCGTCTAGCCCAACTGGTCCAATTAACTTAATGCAGTTTCCCTCTCCCCCCTGGCTTTTCCTCGCTGGGCGAAACGGTTTGAAATGCAAGCTAAACAATAATTAGAAATTCGGGCCCCGTAAAATATCCGGTTGCAATTACTTTTAAACAGGAGACGATTTGACCCATCCGATATTGCCGGTTTCCTACCAGCTAAAAGGGGACACGGGATCTAGGTCTTGAATTTCCGCATAGAATAAATTATTGATAATTATATAAGAGTACGAAATTTATCTGTTAATTTTAATTTAAGTGTACTACAGAAAGTGCGGATGGAGGATTTTCAGTTTAAAATTAGTTTTGTTTCTCGGATCAGGTTTAGAGAGGCTAATTCACAAAGTTTGCGGAATGATATGGGATTGCCTTGAAAAGCCAGAAAAGATGAAGTTTTATTGGATAAAGTTTGACGTTGCAGATTTAAGATAATTCCTTTTCTTTCAGAATTTACTATAATAACATGAAGACTATCCTGAATGTGCAAAAGTAGTTTATTTGGTTATTCTTAACAAATATGATGTGGGATAACTTTTAAAATGTGTTAGACTTTAATAATTCAAAGTTTTGAGTGTGGTGCAATAATTGCATGTTATTTGTAAAAGTAGGCAATTTAATGAAAATAAATATTTTATACCCACTATTTTATAGTCTTGAATCTATTCTTTGAAAACTTAGGTTGGATCACTCAAGAATTAAAATTTTATGAAGAGCATTCTTTAGTAAGAAAAGTAATCTTTATTAAACTTAATGTAGGAAATAAAAAATAAATTAACTTAATAAAAAATATGGCCTGAAAGCTAAGTAAGCAAAGATGCAGTTTTATTGGATAAAGTTTGGGTATAAAACTGTAAGATAATTTTTCATATTTCCGAATTTAATAACAAAAAGACTGTTGAATATTTGATTCGTTTCAAATAAATATGGTGGCTGCTAATATTTTTAATAAGTTAGGCATTGGTAATATTATGTCTTGGTCTCGTTACAATAATTGCAAAAAAAAAAAAAAAAAATGCTTGAATAGGAAGGTAAGTTTAGATATTTTATTGAGTATGAATATTTTAAAATCTGGAATTGTCATTTCCAAAACTAAAATACCTTTCAAGAAATAAAATTTGAAGAAGAAACTTTTTATGTAAAAGCAGTCACCTTCTTCAATGGTACGACAACCCCGTGGTGGACCAAGATCCTTCACCTATTGGCATATTCCAAAACTACAAATATCCATAACCCCGCTGGGACTCGAACACGAAACTTGTGGTACCGAGAACTAGTCGATCGGCCATCAAGGGCCGACAGCAGTCGTCTATATTAAATTTATCTGTACGATAAATTTTATGCAAGTTTTCCTTGATTAGCAATGAGAATCTAAGCCAATCTTTTAACAAAAAATGAAGAACTCTTACTCTCTTGAGCACAGTTTGCGGAGATTTTGAAAACTTTATTCCTGTTTTGATCTATATTTTCCAAATGTTCTATAGCTTGACGTTTACTAATCATCAACCTAAACCACCAGTAATATGAAAGGAAACTATTTTAAAGAGCACGCCACCCATTATAGTGAAAGACAGTTCCCCTGTCTGGTATATCTATGGCCATATGTCTCGTATATTTATATACCTATCTCTTCTGATATGTCTAGTACACATATTTAATAGGTAAAATATTATCATATCTAGTATTCATTGAATGGTTTCCAAAGATACAGTTGAATAGTTTAAAAATAATCTTACCATTGATAACATTTTATATATCTTCGTAATTTTCTTTTAAAGTAAGACAGGAACGCAAATATACCAAGCATATTTTATTCATAATACTTCAGTATTTCTGACAAACTGATATTAAAATTTAAGCAATATTAATTAAAAAAATTAAGCAATATTAATTTAAAAAAAATAAGCATTAATTTAAAAGAAATTAAACATTAATTTTAAAACATTAAGCAGTATTAATTAAAAAAAAAGTAATATTAATTAAAAAAAATAAGAAATATTAATTTAAAAAATTAAGCAATATTAATTAAAGAAATATTAATTTTAAAAGATTAAAAAATAAGCAATATTAATTAATTAAATATTAATTTTAAAAGATTAAGGAATATTAATTAAAGAAATATTAATTTTAAAAGATTAAGCAATATTAATTATGAAACTAATATTAATTATATTTTAATACGAACTGAATTAGATAAATACTACTTTTCAAATATCGCTCAAAGAAGAATTTATAAACTAACAAATAAAAATAAACATGAAATTAAGTGACAGTAATAAATTGGTGCATAAATTTTCAGTATTTATTTATTTTTCAGTAAGAAGTGATAAAGTGAAACATGAGTATTAAAATTTTTCAACTTTTTGATGCATTTTTTAAAATCTTCTTAAATATACTGATACCATAACGTTGCATTTCTTTCCAAAAAAACTGAATTTCATTTATTCACTTACCCAACTAGAGTTTAATAATAACTTATATATAAAAAAAAACCTGGGAATATTTTGTATCTTATCTTTATAGGGAAAACTTGGAAGTCTTTTCGTTGCAGGACAGAAATGAAACTGAAATACTTTTTTTCGCTTCAATAAAACTTTGGTGACTTAGTAATAGGCTTATACGGTTACGATGTAAAATAAAAACTCTGCCGCGAAAAAGAGTTTTGGAACATTGTATAAAACAGAAATTTAATATCTTTCCTTTGAGGTGACGTTACAATAAATTGCATTGAAATCCAAGAGCATAAAAAAAAGTTTTATAAAGCTTAAATTTCTTTAGCCAAAAATTGTAAAATTAAACAGAATTTTAAGCCAAATAATTTATCAGATTAAAAAATAAAAATATTGCAAGGTGTAGATTAATTATTGAGTTTTGATTCTAATAATAATTCTTATATTGAAAACTTAATTACAACTATAGCTTAAAAATATATTCTTAAATATTTTCTAATATATACTTTAAAATATTTCTGCTAAATTTATTTCATGTAAAGTTGTCATATACTGCTGGAAATGTGTTCATATTCATGTTTTTTTAATCTTAAATTACTCATTATTTTGTTAAACAAGAAACTTGTTCTGTTTTTGAAATATGTTTTGTTAATCTTAATCTTCTCGTGTTTGGTTTCCATTATACATTCAATACTTATGCATGATTAGAATGGATCCCTGCCGATGTGTATTTGTATTTTAATGAAATTGCAGATTCATTGACAAAGACTGCCGGAAGTCTGGATCAGATTGCCATTTCTATTTACCTTGCAGATGCAAATGCGTCGGCAAAATCTAAAGTCATTCCTACTAAAAAAATCATTCCTACTAAAATTGAAACTCAATACCAAATTACAGAACTAAATGCCGACGTAAAAACAGCTACTACTCTCAGAAGATTAAGGATGCAGGATCACAAAAATATGAAATTTTCTGCTGATAGCGTTAAAAAATACCAAAAATGTGGCAACTGCCTTAATGTCGGACATACTTCTTATTATGTTTTTGATTTCCCAGCTGTTGCAGCCGCCATGCATTGTTTGGACTATTCCTCGTAAGAGGATTTATACTGCTAGTTGGCAATTAACAAAGCAAATATTATTCGGGAGCACTGCAATATTTGATTTTCTTGTATACTCTTCAGGGGATACTACAACAACAACTACATATATGTTATATATATAAAGATTTTCCTCATGTACACTATAATTTTAAGTAGTGTTATTAATAATTATTTGTAAATACTACATAATTCAAGTCGTCAAGTTATTTGTTAATTTCGTTTTAGTAAGAAGCTAATAGCTTCTATGTATGACTGAATTATTAAACACTCCAAGTTAAGCTGATCCGGAAGTACCATGCCAATCCATAGATCGGAACGATATATCTGTAAGCCAGAATTATTGCCTTTTAAAGAAAGGGCTGAGCGACTAAAATTTTAATCAAAATTAGCCCAAACTTATGATAATCACAAAAATAAATATCTGTGTAGCAGCCCTCCGTAGCATATGTGTTGTAATTGTTAATCATGCCTCTGGTGCAGGTAAGACTACACCAGATCCAAAAGACCCCTTCATAGGCAACGTCCATGCCTAAAGGTAATATACAGCTTCACTTTTAGAGACGAACCACGAGGGCTGAAGACTGACTAAACCTCAAGACAACGCTCTACGGTCTTATTAGACCGGGACCTACGGCTTAAAGTGGATTCCGAACATTACAAACTCTCTTGGAACACTACAAACACTCTTCTCTCATTCTTACAAACACTGTTGAACCACTACAAACACTCTTCGAGTCCCAACACTAAGTTGGGAATCGAAGTCGAAATTTGTGGCAGCGAGCGCCAGAACACTAGACACTTGGTCATTATGCCCCTATAGCGTACCTTGCGTAACAATGAAGGAGCTATTTTATTTTCGTTCTTTTTATGGATGGTTTCAGATCAAATATCACCTATTTAACAATAATTTTAAGAAATAAAAACTTTATCAATGACTCTATTTTCTGGAAATTTTAATACACACAAAAAAAAGGATATTTTATCCTCTGATAAATGGATAT